>JAVKLA010000057.1:14733773-14745918 GCA_034782735.1 Sagittarius serpentarius | reverse complement strand
AGAATCACAGAAAGGTTTGGGTTGGAAGGGACCTTCAAAGATCGTCTAGTCCAATCCCCTGCAATAAGCAGGGGCATCTGTCACTACATCAGGTTGCTCAGAGCCCCGTCCAACCTGACCATGAACACGGCCAGGGATGGGGCATCCACAGCCTCTCTGGGCAACCTGGTCCAGTGTCTCACCACCCTCATCTTAAACAATTTCTTCCCAATATTGAATCTAAATCCACCCTCTTTCAGTTTAAAACCATTGCCCCTTGTCCTGTCACTACAGGCCCTGGTAACAAGTCTCCCTCCACCTTTCTTTTAAGCCCCCTTTATATACTGGAAGGCCACAGTAAGGTCTCCCCGCAGCCTTCTCTTCTCCCGGCTGAACAACCCCAACTCTCAGCCTTTCCTCACAGAAGAGCTGTTCCATCCCTCTGACCATTTTCATGACCCTCTTCTGGACCCGCTCCAACAGGTCCGTGTCTCTCCTGTGCTGAGGACCCCAGAGCTGGACGCAGTACTGCGGGGGGGGGGGTGGGTGGGTGGGTGTGTCTCACTAGGGTGGAGCAGAGGGGCACAATCCCCTCCCTCGACCCGCTGGCCACGCTGCTTGTGATACAGCCCAGGATCCAACTGGCTTTCGGGGCTGCGAGCACGCATTGCTGGCTCATGTCCAATTTTTCATCCACCAAACTGAACAGATAAATTATATGTGTTCGAATTGTAAATAAAGAAAAAAACATATTAATTTATTACTTGCTTAATGTGTGCGCTGCTCTTTTGTGGTGCCAAAATCAACTGTACTCTGGATCAGAAGCACTCCGATACCTTTCACACAGCCATATACTATACACACGGCTATACTTTTCATGGCTGCCAAAACCAGTATCTTCCATGACTTTGCTAGAAATGCTGAGACACCCGGAGCTACTCATTTATTTCAAATATCTGGCATTAAGTTTTCTTTGGGTTTGCAGGAAGACAAAATCCGTAATGCTTTTCTGGGCCAGGCCATCCTCTTCTTTAAGATTAAAGCACATTTACATTTGTGTTTTTTCTTGTTTGCCTGCTTTGTTTTTAAATTCTAGTCTGATTCAGAAATGGAAATAAAATCAATTTCTAACCCACAAATATGTCATCCATTGAAATACAAGGGCCTAAAGAGCCTAAATCCTTTTTCCTCATAATACAGAAATGGCAGCAGTACTTTAAAACCACGTAAACTGTAGTACCTAAGGGCCAAGTTAATCACACATAATTCTAGGCACACTTACTGTGACATTACAGATGAGTCCATCTAGTACTTTGCTAAAAGGGTACTTGCTGAAAAAGAAGATGCTTCTCGTTGTTCTCCTCCTTTCTGCTTTCCCTGGAAGCTGGTTAGGAAGAGGGAGGGAAGGGTGTTCTGCCTCCACTCTTTGTGGTAGCAGCAAGCTGCAAGATCCACCGAAGGTGCGGAACGTACCTTCACGCTGGTCTAAGGTAGGGATTTGATTATCCCGGCGTCTCTCTTCCATCATCTCAAGCAAGGAACTCAGCCCTTAGGGGTCAGTTGTTCCTTTGGATATTGAGCTTACTACTGTAACATAAAATCTGTTGGCTGTTCTCAGGGTTACGTCAATGTGCTCTTTGTAAGGAAATGTTATAGAGAAACTTCCACGGGTGGGTAGGAAGAGGGAATGATTTTTAAAAAGAAGTGTGTATACAAAATACAAGAACTAAGCCAAAAGGAAGAAAAAACAAGAAGAAAGCATTCAAAATAGTAAAAAATACCCTGACTACACAATATGCAAAAAAAACCCCAAACCGTAACATTAAAAAATAACAGGTAGGAAAGCACACTAAAGATTCATTATCAGTTTTTCTTAAACAGCACCCTAAAATGAAACATAAATGCCTTATTTTACAACCAAGTAGTGAGGGAAGAAGCTGAAGAAGAGCAAAGTTATCACTTTACCAGCCTGTCTTTCACTAATCACAGCATCATCACTCTAGTGCTTTCCCTAACATTAAAAATTTCATTATTTATCTCATTATTACATTTCATTATTATACAGAAGGTGATAAAAAGCTTTCTGTAATGCAAAATACACAACTGGTTTCTAGAACAATCATGATCTTTGGTAGTACTACCAGCCTGCCTACTATATAGTGTGGTTGTTTTAGCAGTCAAATGCACCGCTGAAAAAACCCAGCCTTAGTCAATAAAAAGGCAGTTCTACCAACCTCATCAATAAGAGCTTATTACCACCTGGAATTTGAACTTTGTGATTCAGCAGCGTGAAATTTCTGCACGGCAATTCACTAATAGGAACCATCCTGCCAATGAACAATTGTTTAAAACGCAGAATCGATACTGCCATAAGCTTTACTGTATGATTACTGTTTCACTGAGGCTTAGTTTCCCTCTTTTTTAACAGTATGGTCTCAAAATAATTAACATACATTTCAAAAGAAGCATGAAAAAGTTTCATGTCTCTCTCCAAGAAACCGCAGGGATGATTTTAAAAGAACCTCTAGGATTCTCAGTATTATCACTGAAACTGAAATGCACGTGGTCAGTTTTAGTTTTTTTCTACAGCTAAATGAGATGCAGCCAGCTATGAACAAATGGTAAAAGGCTGGAAGACATTTCCTGAATCATCACAGAAACTGTTCGTGTCATTATAGTTCATACGCTGGTGAAGATATTTAATTATCCTTAAAAAATACCACTTAATACCCAAGACCAGAAGAAAACATGAGTTCCTGAGTCCAGGTGCATATTCTAACCATTTCCCACCTCCAGCATAGATCAAGACCTGGAAGAATAAATGGCTTGCTTTCCCCCCTTCCCCATTCCCATGCCAGCTGAATTAAAGTCCTAATGCTTTACTCAAGATCCAGACCTGGATTAGTGGGTGACTGGCAGGAAAGCTATATCTCAGTAGGTAAATCTGAACATCATCTCTGTGACTCAGTTTTTCTTCTGGGAAACAGATTAATGAGATTCCCCTGTCTTACAAAGACTTTGTTAAAATGCTTGTTTGCGAATCTGTTATATACTCTAGTGAAGTAATGCCACAAAAAAGATGAGAGATGTCACAGAAATCTGCTTTCAAAAAAGACTTCAACAGTGTGTGTTAAATAAAACATGAGAGTTCATATTTAACAGTGAGGAATACACCTACTGTTGAGTAGCTGCTCATTAAGAAGGCACTTTGTGATGAGGAGGCAGGGTTCCAATGGGAAAAGAAATGGCATGTAAACATATGCTTAAAAACTGTACCATAAGACACAAGCATAGGAAGATTGATTTTTCCTGTCTTTGAGTACTTGACTTCATACTCTTACAACGTTCACTTGCACCTTCTGCATGTTTGTATGAATACACGGACTGTATCAGTTATATTAAGGTACTGGGTAATCCACTACAAAACTATCTGAAAGTATAAGGAAGTGGTGTGGGTGGGAAAGTTTAAATGCCCAGATTAAAAATCCTCAAAATATTTAGTTTCTCTGCTCCTCTGTTTCATGTTTAGACTTCTTTCAGAGAGATGTAACTTCTACCAGCAACATCCTTCACCTACTAGCTCAGTTGCGTCCTTTGTTAAAACCATGATTAAAAGCTCTATAAATACCTAGGCAGATACTGCTTTCAGTGTCCAAGTGTTGAAGAAAAAGGATGGCAAAATCATGTTCGTAACACAGTGCTGCAGGTCTCAGGTTCACAACAGGGACGCTTCTGCCAAAGCCAGCCAAGTCTGCCACCCTACTCCCTTGTTCCGGGTGACCGACTTACTAAATTCCTGTGGAATTTCTTTGAGACAGGTCAAATGTAATTCCTCTTAATAGTTTCACAGTATCTGTGCTAAAAAGGTTGCTACGCAGAGGCACTCCACCAGCAAAATCTTTAGTAGCCTCCTTTAAACTGCTTTCCCAGTCTGTATTTTGGAGATTATCTACAATTTGGATAAAGTTAGCCCCATTCAGTTTCATTGTTGCAAACTTCATCCAAGTATACACAGAAATCACCCTATTCCTGCAGGTCAATTTTGGTTTAAATCTTTACTGTGTTCTTAATTCCACTGATAATGACTTTCCCCACCCACCTTAAGCAAGGAGCAAAATCTAACCATACCGTTTATATATGAAACTAAACTTTCAGGGCAAAGGTTAGACAAAAGGTTGGTAGGACATTTCATTACAGAACTTCCTATCCTCATTGCCTGGAGAGTCACTGGGATTCTCTTACTCCTAGCTTATCTACAACAAGCTTTGAGCTTTCTCCTGCTAATGGAAAGTAACTTGTCTCAAGAGCAATGCTAATCTTTTCACTGATTACAGCATTTTGATCACAATGTTAAATGTTATTTCACTGTTACACTGAAGTTTTCCATCATGGAATGCACGTTACTAAGACAATATTTAAACCTGACTGATTAAAAAAATGCTATAGGAATGGCTGCCTAAGATGTGCTTTGTAATCTTGTAAATAATGTTCTAAGAAGGAGCTTTGGAAAAAGGAAACTGTATTTAAGGAGGATTAGGAAGCTCAGGAGGCTTATCATAGTGGAAATGGGGGACTTCCATCATTTAGTCACGTCTTAAATTCAGTCCTGCTCAGTAGTGACTGAAAGTCATTGCTGCTTAGTGACATATGAAATGAGTCTGGGTTTTAGCCCAGATCGTAACTGGAAAGCATCCACGTCATAAAAGGCAGAACCACAAATGTCTTTAATCTGCACCTTTATTGACAATTTTCCCAGATCTGACCTGAAGAGTGAATGTGCTTCAAGAGCTTAACTACTGTCTTAGCTGAAGAAACAGTCTTTTAATGTTAGGGTAAGAGCAGGATGGCAGAACAGGGTGGGAAAATGCTGTTCTACTCACAGAGTACTTGTATTGGCTGAGTACCTTCTTCCTCAAGAGATGCTGGCTGAGCAACTTTAGTGACAACAAAAAGCTTAAAAATAAACCTTCTAGACTTGACACATATACCAGTATAAATTCAGGAAAGCAAGGTCAAGGAACGCACCATTAGCATCAGGCATCACTCTCCAGATTTTTAGTTCCATCTTTAAGTTTTCAGGCACAGTTAAGTTTATGTCACATTCATAATAGCTGGCTAAAATGATCTGAGCCTGCTTATCTGCCACTTCTGATAATGTGGCACCATTCGGCTTTGCTCATATTTTAAATCGACTTTGCACTGCTACAAATGACTACATCAGGTGAAAAGTCATGATAAATTAGGCTTATCTCAGCATAAAAGATTTTTTCTGAAAAAAAAAAAAAATTAAGGATAGCTCGTTCATTTTTTTCTCAAAGCAATAGGAATTTATTTTTTTCCTTTCATATTATTAATAATTATTTTGATTTTTAGCGTAATTTTTAGATTGATCCTAATAGAGTAGGATTCTAAATAGAGGCTGAAAGCATACAAACAATGTAAAGTGAAAGAAATATGTAAGAAATTACAATAACAGCCACTAACAATTATATGTAAAAGAAGAGACACAGATTTCAGATGAAACTTACAATACTATGCTGTTTCCCAGAAGGAGAATAGTTACTGCTCAATATAGGAAAGAACATTAAAAAAAACCAAAACATCTAGGAATATAATTTCAGGGCAGAATAACTTGAAATAAATGATAAAATTGTATTTTAATTACTTTTTAATTAAAAATAATAAGTCAAGTTTAAGAGCTCATAGGCTTGTAAGTTTAAAATAATTATTTTAAAATGAGAAAGAAAATGATTTTACTAAGAAATTGAAGACATCACATGCTATTATGAAGGCATATAAAAACTGAAAAATTGGGAGACTCTAACATGCTTCAGAACCTCAAGAATTCTTTGGCTGTAACGTTTAGACCCTTCTTTCTGTTTTGTGAATGCTTTAGACTATGATACCTTCATCAGAGCAAGAATTTTACTCTAAGTCTTGTGGGCATAGTTCAGTTTTCTATCTCCTGAATATTTTACAATTTTCCGATTGTAAATAGCTTTCGTTTTGTTTCTGAAAACATTCTTTCCATCTATTCCTAAAGCAGTGGTACATCTAAACATCTGTTACTAAAACAGAGAAAAAATCCATAGGCATCAATAAAAATGGTTCCTATTAAACTGGAATGGTTTCCACTTAGACCCTTGATTCACATCACTCCACAGTTGACAGAAGTTAAAAGTAGAGCATGTGATCAATCCACATACATTCGTTATTATCTATTAAACATGCACATATTAATCAGATAAAAGGCATATAAGCATTCAGGTTTTATCATCTCACACAGTAGGAATTAAGAGCCACAGCATAATCCTGCACATAGGTATTGATATAATCTCTTTTATAACACTGGGAAATCTAATTACAGAACAAGTAAATTAAATGTTTCCACAAAGGTCTGGAGTTGACTTGGTGGAGCTTTTGCCCTTCACTTCCTCTTTGAAAGCACTGTGTGAACATACACATTTATAGACAATTCTTAATCGTGGTAACAGCTGAATTAAAGAAAAACAGTATGAAAAGTGGTCTGATTTTCAGTTAGTCCTACTAGATTGAACCCTAGCTGGCCTTTCTCAATGAAGTACACCTTACTTCTGTCTTGCTGTATTTCATTATAGACCACATATCGTCCCAGAGAGTTGTCTAGCAGAGTATCACAAATGCTTTGACAAGTCATAAATATTCCTCAGGTAAGGTTCAATTTATTCATATACCCAAGGTTTTAATTACATAAGCACTTTCAGTTAAAAAGAAGTAAGGCACTGTATTTCCTTGTGAGGAAAACCTGTTTATGGTATCATTAGCACCCTCAAAGTTTGTCATCACTGTAGTAACACCGAATCACAGAATGGTTTGGGTTGGAAGGGACCTCAAAGATCATCCAGTTCCAACCCCCCTGCCATGGGCAGGGACACCTTCCCCCAGACCAGGTTGCTCAAAGCCCCGTCCAACCTGACCATGAACACGGCCAGGGATGGGGCATCCACAGCCTCTCTGGGCAACCTGGTCCAGTGTCTCACCACCCTCATCTTAAACAATTTCTTCCCAATATTGAATCTAAATCCACCCTCTTTCAGTTTAAAACCATTGCCCCTTGTCCTGTCACTACAGGCCCTGGTAACAAGTCTCTCTCTACCTTTCTTATAAGTCCACTTTATATACTGGAAGGCCACAGTAAGGTCTCCCCGCAGCCTTCTCTTCTCCCGGCTGAACAACCCCAACTTTCAGCTTTTCTTCAGAGGAGAGGTGCTCCATCCCTCTGACCATTTTCATGGCCCTCCTCTGGACCCGCTCCAACAGGTCCATGTCCTTCTTGTTCTGGGGACCCCAGAGCTGGATGCATTACCGAGGTGGGGTCTCACAAGAGAGGGGTAGAGGAGGAGAGAATCACAAGAGTATCTTGCTTCTGTTTGCTTCAGTGAAGAGTTCTTTGGTTCCTCTAGACTGACTCTTAAAGGTTATGTCTGATTTTGTTTCAAAAGATGAATTGACTTTAGTGAATAGCTTTTTTCTTTTCTTCAGCATCTCACAGGATCTCAGAATTGTTGAGGTTGGAAGGGACATCTGCAGGTCACCTTGTCCAACCCCCCCTGCTCAAGCAGGGACACTTGGAGCCCAGGACCATGTGCAGATGTTTTTTGAGTAACTCCAAGAAGAAGACTCTACCACCTCTCTGGGCGACCTGTGCCAGTGCTTGGTCACCATCAGGGTAAAGTTTATCCTGATTTTCAGAGGGAACCTCCCGTGGTTCAGTTTGTGCCCGTTGCTTCTTGACACTGGGCACCAATGAGAAGAACCTGGCCCCATCCTCTCTGCACCCTCCCTTCAGGTATTTCTGTACGTTAATAAGATCCTCCCTCCGGCTTCTCTTCTCCAGGCTGAACAGAGCTCTAGTCCCAGCTGTCTCAGCCCTTCCTCACAGGAGAGATGCTCCAGTCCCTTAATCATCTTCATGACCCTTTGCTGGATACTGTCCAGTAGCTCCATATCCTTCTTGTACTGGGGAAATAGAGCTACTCTCTTCATATGTAACTCTACCAAACCTTTTAAGATATTTAAAACACAAGTTACGTATTTCAAACACGTTACATATTTCAAACACAAGTTACATGTAAAATGCATTGGGATTTATTTCCAGTCCTTTTCGTCTAATTAACTAACATCAGAAGATGGTAATATTTTCTTGTCATGACTTGATCCTAAGACTGGTCAAAAGATCATGGCAGAGAGGCATTTAAGTTTTTTTCAGCTTGCAGGGAATTCACATAATAAAGAAATCCAGACAAGGCCCCCACTCTACAATTACCTAGCTTGTGCCAGACTACAATTTCTGAGAGTTTTTTACACTTAAGCCATTCAGTTGTGGTTGTTCCACAAAGGACTGAGAACTGATACGTAGTTTTGCTACTGTTAACAGAACAATGAAGAGCCATTTGCAAAAGTGGTGTTGAATTAGTATGTCTTTAGACAGCTCGCATGCAAGTCTACAGGGGGCTCCAAAACTCTTTGCAGTGATCCGTTTTGGATTAAATTAGTGTAATGCAATTTACATCAAAACCAATTTCTGAACATATCCATTTCTCTTCCTATAGTCAATCAGGAATGAAGGAAGGGAAGAAGAGAGGAAGGAAGAAAAGGATAATATTGCATTCATTCATTCATTTCTTTTTCCATTTTTAGACTGTAAGATTATTTCATCTGCTCTCACATGAATTATAATTAATAGCATTAATAAGGTGCTTAGCCTACACTGAAAGAAAATTAATATTATTAGCCAGAGAAACTCTCTAAGGCATGTCACATGCAGTGACATTGTAACTGTGAATGCTTTAAACATTGAATTCTGTTACACACGCATCAGTATGCAAAAACAGTAGACATACACAGTCCCAAAGCTTATCCAGAGACTTTGTATTTCATATTTTTGACATGGATTGTAATCATATTCCTCAGTATTGGTTTAAGAAGTCACAAACATGAAATACTCAAAGGAGTATTTTATTCATGTGTCTTATAGGGTTTTCTCCTCCTAGCATGGAGATTGCCTTATAATTGAATTATTGTCCAATTAGGTACTTGATTCTCAAAAAACAAATGAAAATGGAATTGTCTTTTATTTAGAATTCTCAGTCTGCGTGGACTTCTGTGTCTTACTAGAAAAGCTGTTGCTTTTCCTCTTGCAAATGGCAGCTAAAGTCTTCTTTCTGATTCCAGCTGATCTCTCAAATCAAGAACAATATTTCATTTGCATTTCATGGTCCAATCTTGATAGAACTTTTTCATTACTGATACCTGACAGTCCTAACTTCTACTTTGACTTATAACTTCTCTTCTACTATTCTTTTTTTTAGTCATTCACAAGAGTTTACTACTATATTTCCCAGTCAGCAGAAAACACGTAAGTTTCTTTTAGAACTGAGTTAAAGCTGGCGTTTCTTTCCCTACCAGATACCAAACATTTCTGATGTTGTAGTACTATAATGCAGTTTTCCATACAGTCATTTTTTCTTCGTATGCTTGTGTTGTCTTTAATCAGAAGGTTTTTCAGCATATTGTTATATCTGGGCTATTTTGTTCTTATTGCTTTTGCAAGTTACATTCATCTATGCATAAATACTCATTTCTGCCTAGGAATGATAAAACCTCCCTGTGTGGAAAGCTGATAGTTTTCACTTTTGTAGCTTTTCCAGACAATTTTGTTTGACTCTTCTACTGTAACATCTTCAGAAGCATTCCAAGAAAATACTCGTTACTGACATCAGCAGTACAGTGAATAAATCTACTTTGTCTGACGTAGTTGATGCATTAAGACTGGAATTTTCAGTGGAGGTTAATGGAAATGAGTACCTCCTTTCAATTGAGGGGAAAAAAAAAAAAGCTATATTATTCTTTCAGACTCCTTTGGAAATGCCAGCCTTAACTTTTTTTCATCATTCTAATAATGGAGAGAAAGCAATAGAGGAACTAAACACATTTTCTGTCTCCTGGAGCAAATATGCCATCTGTCAACAGAGAAGTCTTATAAGACATAAGCAAAACCAAGTAAGCACATCCCCAGCTGAAACAAAATTTGATGCTTGTATACTACCAAATGACAGACGAGGATCTGTTTCCTGATTAAGCTAGCTCCACTGCCCCTGATGCTCCTCTAATGAACTCTAAAGGACAATACATGAGGAAACTCGTGTATCTTGTCTAAGTTTGTTAGAAATTACTCTGTTATCACCACTAAATTTGTGTCTCTGATTTATCCCAAGCTTTTTTAGTCATATGCTTCTGTCCTACAGGTTGGTTTGTCTGACACATCACCTAAGAGCCTGTGGTCATTCTGGAAGAGAGCGGTGGTTTTTAATCTGTTACCACCTCTGCATCATTAAATAGCCTGAAACAGCAGCATGTCAGCTGCTCTGGTTTCCAACTTGTTTAAACCCCAGAGCCAGTCTCTTGAAGGAAGCAGGAAAACGTACTGGCAGCAGCAAATGACCAATTAGGCTGGAATAAGCTCAGTATCATGGAACAGAAAAAGAAATAATAAAATCAAACACAGACAGTAAGACCAGCTAATGCTCAGTAGCTTACTACAATGTAGATGCAAACAGAAATGACAACACGTGTACTTCTATCTAATGCAAGCACTTGATAGACCAACTGCTAGTGGCCACTGACAGAAGTGATAAAGATTCAGGCTGTAATACAACTGGAATGAAAGCCGCTCTCTCTTTAGAAAACCTGATTTACAAAGGAGGCTTTTTTCTGTTATCTCCCACATTGAAAACCCTTCCTGAGTGTACCACAGTTTCCCACAAGGGTTTTCCCCATTTTTGAAAATGTTGCACTAAATACATTACTTATCACTAAATGTACTGTGCTGCCTTTTGTCCTGTAGCTTCTAAAACTAGACTTCTTGATGCAAAATATGCAAAGAAATATACAGGATGTTTAACTGCGCATGCTTGCATAGTTTAAAAATATGTATGCACCAAAGCTGCATATCTGTTTACAGCAACTTAATAAGGAAGCAACATTTTCTTGAAGAAAGTGAATTTGCACTGACTTGTACTGAGAACAGAATCAACGTGGGGTATATGGGAAGCAGGAATGTAAGCTCATCTTTAGCTCCTAATACTGCTATTCTCCAATATGATTATTTTCAAATACAAACTGTTAGTTGTTTTCATAGGTGATTATCTCTGAAATCAGACTGTCACTCCAATACATCTAGAGATATGGGAAGCCTGCTGAAAGATGCAATGATCAACTGCTCTCCAGCCTCAGAGAGAATGGAAGGCTCTGAAGGGCAAATTGTTTGGGTTTGACTATTCTTCAAGAACAGAAGTAGACCTCACCTGAGTGATTTCATTAATTTAGAGAACTCACTAAAATAATTAGCAGCTTACTTTTGCCAACAATGCATATTGTAGTCACTGTGTTTGGAAACATTTTGATATCAGTATCATGTGGTTACTTTTGGAATTAGTATATTGCTGTACGAGGACAACCTGCAGGGGCCAGGCGGCACCCAGAAGCTCATGGGGTTGGATTTAACTACTCTTCTTCAGAGGTCCACAGTTATGGTGTTCATATCTCTGCTAAGTCCATACTGTATAGGCTATGTTCAGAGTCAAAGACAGCAGGCATTTATAGGACACAATAAATTTGGTCATAAAGCAGATATTACAAAAGGTCAGATTATTGCACCTTTTAAATGACTGTTTCTTTCCCCTAAGTATAAAGGACAAGTGTGTCAGATATAATAAAGACATCCAAATTGCAGAAGTCTGCATTTGCTAGACACAAATGTAAGTCTTCCATGAATTCCCCCCATTGCTGTTAGAAGCACATGTAACATACCTACACTCCAGTCCATTTCCTCCACTGCATCCCCATATAAACCATGCTTGCTTTTTCCTCTGAAATTTTTTGAAGCGTATAGAGCGGTATGGACATGAAGATAAGACAGGACAAGAAGAAATGGTGCATCAGTGTTCCTGGAAAAAAACCAAAACAAAACTCCAAACCCTTAGCATATTTTATAACAAAATTTCTACAAAGAATTATTTCTACAATAGAGCTCAAAAACAAAAACAAAACAAAAAAAAGGGAGGAAAAGGAATACTGCAACTGATTACAGGGTAATCCTGAACACACACACACACACACACACACA
>JAVKLA010000057.1:14702792-14733673 GCA_034782735.1 Sagittarius serpentarius | reverse complement strand
CAAAAAAAAGGGAGGAAAAGGAATACTGCAACTGATTACAGGGTAATCCTGAACACACACACACACACACACACACAGAGTACAAATGCCGTTCTTGTTACTGAATTGAAAGCAAAAATAAACGACAAAATCTCACTAATTACTGTTTGCTACGTATATTGAAAGAGGACTTGTTTAAAGGCAGAAACCTAGCAGTTTCTGGCTACCTCTCTTCATTTTACAAGTACATATTTAAAAGCCCAAATACAATTGTTGTTCAAAAATATACCTTCAGAACTACATATATATATATGTGAAACACAGTTACCTTCCTCACAAGGTCATATGGAAGCTGATCAACTAGACTATTATGAGGACCAGGGTCCAACATACCATAATATCATTAACTATGTTAAATCAACTATACTAGTACTTTTGTTCCTTTATCCTGGACTAAGGTATATGACCAAATCTCTTGTCATTTAATGCTCTGTGTTTGTATGCATGTGATCAGTACATAACACTACAAACAAAGAATAAGTAATCTCAAAATACATACTAATATAAAGATTTTTCCTCTCGCAGCAATGAACGGTCTCGATTGACTTCAGTCTATTTCCTGAACTGATACAAAAGAAAGAGTGCAATAAACAGACTCTCTGTAAATTTTGCTGTTCATGTGATCTGTCAACACGATATTTATGATCGGTTCCAGCAGGCTGTGAATGCACAGCCCAAGTAAGAACTTTTCCTTATGCATTATTTACAGAACTTTACTTAAAATTGTGCAGTACTAGCCAAATTTACTGCTATACACTCTAACAGCATTTGTAGTACATTATGCATATTGTAAATATCAGTTGAATCACAAAAGCACTACCCAGAAAACTTCTCTGGACCTCAACTTAAAGCACACGGTTAATTACAGAGTATTTTTGGTTTTGTTTACCATATTTTCCCTCACCAATCAGTGGTAGATAATGCCTGTGATTCACATCAACATCAAAGGGAGATTATATATTTCCTTATGCAGCTGATTCATCCACCCTTTAAAGAGGGGAGAACAATAGAGACATGCACATACAAACTGTTTCTTTAAAATGAAACAAAATTCTAACCTTTAGAACCTGAAAACAAAGTCTTCTAATAAAAGAGATTAATCTGATATCAACACTTTACTCTTAAGGAAAAATAACTAGGTTTAATCTAGTATATTTATGATCCACTTTTCCTCTCTGCTTGGTTGGATCTGTTTTTACACAATTTGCATGGTTAAAGCTTTCTTTTTTAGTGGCATATGCAGCAGTACATAAATACAAAATGCGAAAATTCTATCCAGATTACTCACTTGGTAAGTGTGTTTCTGACTGAGACTTTTTCTTCATAAGAATTTCCCCTTTTTAAAAAAAATGACAGAATAAATAGAACATTTTCCATGTGGAAAATGGAAAAAAAAAAATTTAATTCCTTTCAAATATTTGTGCATGTGTCCTGTATTAACTTAGTATTATGAAGTCCAGATTCAAAAAAATAAAGACAAAACCATATTTTTCATAAAAGACACACTTTCCATGAAGTTGTGTTTGTTGCTATTTGAGAGGTCATACACGTGAGAACCTTTCATTACTGTAGCAACAAACACCATGAGACTTCTGAGTCAACTAAGAAGAATGAAAATATCAGCACTTCAAGTAAAAAACAGATGTATACTTGTAAGTTTAATATTTAATATGTACATTAATGTAACACTGACCTTTCATTAAAGAACATTTCTGCAAGGCAGCTGATTTTTGTTTTACAACTTGCATTTTTTACTGCATGGGAATATGTTTGACTTTTTCCTTAAACACAGTTCACTGAATTGAGAGTAATACACAAATTCTAGGGTAAAACACCACAAAAATTTACTTTATACTTATAATGGTGTAGGCACAATTTACTTTTCATGCAAACTGCCTTGTTCTAATGTCAGAGAGACAGTGCATACTTCTAAATGCATACACGTATTGCTAAAAGTGAGTATCAAAAGCCTCCACCACAGATGTTATTTTCAAGAGATAACAATTCAGGTTTGTTTTGGTGGTTTTTTTTAAATGGAACTGACACAAAGATCTAGCTTCCATGAAGAGTCATCGAATCAATGATTGATATGGAAGGGCACTACATCATTCCCTTCTTTGCAACTCAAATTGACAGGTTCTGATTGACAGCTCACTGTCAGGTGGAGAAGTGTCTCACCTATTAATATCTTATAAAAGATCACAGGCAGCTATTTATCTCCTGCCAAAACTCTTTGAGGAGAATCATAACTGACTACTTTTACTGTGACCTTGAAGATGGAATGACAATATCAGCTAGTAGGCAGGAGAGAAATTTGACAATAACAGCTTAACTCCTGAACCACTTCAGTAAACAGCTCCTTCAAAAATGTATTGTCACCAGCTTTTCCACAGTTCAAACACAGGGAACTTCAGTTTCAAAAGACCTGAGATTCACTTACTCAAATATAGTAAATTTTTTTATCCTAACATGAACCACACAGTCTCTTCAATTTACTGCGTAGCCAGAGAGATTACACACACCTGACATAAGACATTCTTTAATGTGTGTTTATCTGATCTTGAAAACACCTAAAAGCATCACGCTGCTGGTGACTCCTCTGCGCTGCATAGTACTAGGTTCTTCTTTTTTAGTGTGGGCAGTCTTTACATAGCTCAAGGATTCAGCTTAGGCTTGAGCTGTAAACCACAGCTTTAAAGTGGGTGAGAGAGCAAGTTACAACTAATCTGACTTTATGCTTCACACACGGGTCTTTTAATTTTTTTCCTGCAATTTTGCTCTAAATGCTTGCTGCATTGAAAACTCGTTGGGTAATTTTGTTTGCTTTTCTATGTATTGATGTTAATCCAAGACCACTGCAGCAGAGCAACAGGTGGGGCTCTGAATTTGTTGGCCTGCATTTGTCAAATCAAACTGAGATTTCAAGTATGATTCTGTACTGGAAACGAGATGGGAACACGCCATGACAGGGATTCTACTTTTTCACATATGATGTACAAGTACGATCTTTCTGAACGACTTTTTTTTTTTTTTCCTAGATGTAAAATTATCCTCACATTCTGTCATGAAGTACGTATTTTTAACCCGTTAGACCGCTACACCCCCTATACCAGTGAAGGTACTGTGATTCACAGCAGCTGACTGTGAAAGCAGATACACCTGGCTTTGCCTAGGCTGGGCAAACACTGTGCTGTGCTAGAACTGGGTTAACAATTGTTTCTGTAATCCCCAGTGTCTTATAAATTCCACCTAATTCACCCATAAGACCAAAATAGCCTTCAAAGAGCTATTTGAAATACATATACGGGTAAATATAATACTTCTGTAAGGATAAATACCTATGATTTATTAACTTATTAAATGTGTATGCATATGTCATTTTCATAGAGTCACAGCACACCGGAGTCACAGTTAAAATGAACGAGAACAAAAATGCTGAAGTACATCATCTGAAGATATATTTTCAGCACAAATATATAACAGTGTGTCGACACAGGCAGATGCAAACCTAACTTCTCCTTTCCTGTAACTCTTTTACTAAAAACATTCTTTTATTCACTATCCCCATGAGTAGATAAATTCATTCAGTGTTTATTCCCCATGGCTCCCTCTCTACCTCCAGATTAGATCACCAATTAGATGTTGCTCTTTGGGGCAGGACTGGCTGAATGCACTTCATTAAGCCTTCTTGTTCCTCCAGAAGGAAAAGGTGAACCTTGGCTAGTTGTATCAAAGCAGGACTTTGTCCCACAAGATGGATTTTGCTCTGTTCCGACTGCTAACAGTGCTAAAATCCTTGCTAGCACGACTGAATCCATGAATGACCATGTCTGTCTTACTCTTTTAAAAGACATGCCTTAAAACACAGATCTCTTATTTTCAACATTTTTCAGAATCAGAAATGAGAACTCCAGACTACTTGGGGGCAACTTATCAAAACCAGAAAAGGTGTTAAAAATGGAATGAAAAAGGGAAAAAAAAAAAAGTAGAAATATGGAAAATCTGACTCTTTCTAGAAGACATTATAAGTAGAATGTGTTATTACTATATCTGCATTTGTGAAACAATTCTTCCATGCAAACAGACAAAATACTTTTGACATCTTGCTGTAAACTATAAGGAATATTCTTGGAGGATTCATAAAAACACAGATTTCAGAATTCTAACTCCAGTACAACATGCCAACCACCTGATCTTAAGACCTAGTGATATACGGAAAAACTCTAAACCACAGTCTGCTAGAGTAGATGAAAAAAAATCTGAGCACGTGTTGTAACAGTGTTTCAAGGAATGAAATAGAACAGATAAAAAGAAAATTAAAAAAACCTATTGTCATCACAAATTTTGAATATTATGGCTATGCAATCTATGACTGAAAAAAATTTCCATGGAAATTGTTCAGCTTCATCTTCACCACAGCTTTCGAATATAAACATGTCTGTATGTAAATACTGTTTTCCAGAAGTTAGGAATTTTTTAAAAATATTGTTATTAATTGTGATCAGCTATACAAATTTGTCAGAGAAGTATTCTGTATCACAGAGTGGTACTTCTGTGTTGTTAATTTCTGGTATGTTAGAAACTAGTGTCTGGCATTTCCCAAATTTGGATTGTCTGTGGAGCTGGTCATTAAAAGATATGCAGAAGACCTGTGAGTGACAACCACACTGAACTTAACGTGAAATAGTTAGGATCCATTTGACTTTCAAATATACTGTAATGTCTAGAGAGTGTTCTGATAGGTTTACAATATGTACACACACTTGCTCTTGGGAAAAATTCATTAGAATCAACATATACTGAGCTGACCTGCCCACTTACAATTAGGGTGAGTGACTAAATTAGTAATTGTTTTCACACACTGGATCTGACACTTGTAATTGTATATATTCTTCTCCAGTGCCATTTCTGAGCATTGAATCTTGTATTTGCTCTTTTTCAGTCTACCTAGGAACAAATGAAAACAGTAATACACATATACTAGACTAAGGAAGAACAAATACAACACCACCTCTCCAAAAAACAGACCTGTCTTGGTTTAACCCCAGCCAGCAACTCAGCCCCACGCAGCCGCTCACTCACTTCCCCCCCACCCAGGGGGATGGGGGAGAGAATCGGAAAATAAAGTAAAGCTCATGGGTTGAGATAAGAACAGTTTAATAGAACAAAAACGAAGAAACTATCAATGACACTAATAACAACAAGAAAATGACAACAATAATAAAAGGACTGGAATACACAAGACAAGTGATGCACAGTGCAATTGCTCACCACTCACCGACTGATGCCCGAGCAGCACTCCTCCCCCAGCCAACTCCCCCAGTTCATATACTGGGCGTGACATCCCATGGTATGGAATATCCCTTTGGCCAGTTTGGGTCAGCTGTCCTGGCTGTGTCCCCTCCCACCTTCCCTGTGCCCCTCCAGCCTTCTTGCTGGCTGGGCACGAGAAAAAGTTGAAAAGTCCTTGACTGAGTCTAAACACGACTGAGCAACAACTGAAACCATCAGAGTGTTATCAACTTTCTTCACACACTACACCCAAAACACAGCCCTGCACCAGCTACTAGGAAGACAATTAGCTCGATCCCAGCTGAAACCAGGACAAGACCAAAGTAAGTATAATGGCACATAGCTATAATGCTATGAAGAAATTATAGAATCATAATATCACAGAACAGCTTGGGTTGGAAGGGACCTTAAAGATCACCTAGTTCCAACCCCCCTGCCATGGGCAGGGACACCTTCCACTAGACCAGGTTGCTCAAAGCCCCATCCAACCTGGCCTTGGACACTGCCAGGGATGGGGCATCCACAGCCTCTCTGGGCAACCTGTGCCAGTGCCTCACCGCCCTCACAGTAAAGAGTTCATAAAGTTGACAATATGACTGAGAAATAGTTAGGAGAGACCGTAACGTCAGGAAGTCCATCGCCTGAACTCTGAAGAACTTACAAAAGTAATACAGGTAATAGGTATAATAAACTTACATAGACAAAGTATTCATGTTGTAATTGTTATATAACTGTATATATATCCATCTACATTGTATATAAATATAGCATAAAATGGCTATATAGGAAGTACCAGTGTTGTTGAAGATTGGAGCTTCACCATGTATTTATTGCAAAGATAATTAACCAATTAAAACATGCATGATAGCTGATGATTTTTAATTTGATGATAAAATGTGTATTAAGAACCAGTTAAGATGAATGAGACTGAATTCTTTAAATTCAGGACTGTTTGAACTCTGGTATACTTGTGCACAAGGATTACTGGTGTACAGGGATAAGCTTGCTACTGATTGTATTATCTACACAAAAGAAGCCTGTATGACAAATCAAGTGTTGAGTCAAACGTGTGGCTAAAGGAGGGTTGTGGGAGACTGCTCGCTTAAAGAAGTGGAACAACAAGAATGCTGTGGAGCAACCGTGGCTTCCAAAAACCTGGTGGCCCTTCACTTATGAGTGCCAGAAGTCTGACTGCTGCTGCAACCTGGTTGCCTCTTGACGGCCATTCCCCTACAAACGGCCAAAGTCAGTGGACTAGTCATAAAAGCAATGGTCCGTCTACCCATGCACTGGAGTTGACAGGTACGAACTATGTAATGTCAGAACCAATGTGTCAAAGCAAATAATGATCTTGTTGCTCACACTAATGTATGGGACAGATCAGTTCAGTGAATATTAATCTAATTACTCCTATTCCCAGGAGGAAGTTTTATGGTCATATACTTTGCATGTGAATTCACTACAGGGCACAGTTAAGATTGCTCGAATGCCTTAATTGCTTCTCAATACCTTAATGTGCTTGGATATTCTTTAATTTAACATTGACTCTGAATTGTCTGGGTTATAATTCTCACTATAATTGCAGCATTCCTGTAACAAAGTTTATCGTAAATTACGAATATGTGCTGTTAACCTTGACTTCAATTTACCATCACTTTTGTCTGGAAACTACATTGAGAACTGGGGCCAAGTGCCCAGCTGATGTATAGCTACTTCCCTCCAGCTGAGTTAAAAAAGCTATGCTGACTTAGATGATACATTGTTTTGCCAGCTCTAAACACTAAGCTATACAATAACACTGTGCACATTATGAACATTAATAAAGGTAGAAGAGTTACTTGTTTTCTAGCATTGCTTTTCAACCTCGAACTCACCTGTTTTGGGGCTACCATTTTATTGTCATTGCATTGAAATCAATGAAACATTCAGAGATATCCAAAACATTATGAATCACTACAGGCACATTACATACTTGTAGATCATGGAAGAATCTGCCAACATATAGTTACTGTACTCAGGAGTCTGTTAAAATCACCGAATGCTTGGTCACTAAGCAAATAACCTCTCAACAACTTTCACAGTGAGGGGTGTGTGTGTACATGTGTGTGTGTTTGTAGTAAACAAAATACTTCACTGTCAAATTATTTAGAATGTAGAGAACGCATCTTTGTATCTATCAGCATTGCCAAGAGGAAATAAAGATGATGTAGTTTATTTATAAATACTCATGAGAATGTTGATTGCTGCAAAGACTTACTTAAAGAAATTTGATATAAAAACCATTTTATTTTGGTATGATGAGATGGCCACATCAAATAGTTATGATGATAGAAATGACAGAAAAATTGCAGTATGAGATGAAGATTTTAGATAAACATTTTTTTCTTGCTAACAGTCTTGATGACTACTGCGTGCAGTCAGTAAGTCTAGAAAATTTAGCCTCTGATTCTTTGGTATAAGTTTTCATTCAGCCATGACACCATGTGAATCTATTCACAGTAACTACCTCGTACATATTTTTCAGAATAGTAATTAAGGGACTTCTTATGTCTTAGAACATGTTTTTACTTTTGATTAACTCTTGTCAGAAATGGTGCAACCTGTTTCAAAAACGATTGAGAAAAATACTTTGACATATTTTTCAAGAAGTTAAATGGATGAAATATTTTTGCTCCAATTATATTGATTTATATTTCAGGATACACAAATGTATACTTTTATGATTTGACCCCATTAAAAGCCCTGTGGAGACAATTGCACCAAAGTAGCTAACTTTGCAAAAATGAAGAATGACTTAGGATGACTTTGTACATCCAATGTTTAGGTGACCCAATCTGATGGCTATTAAAAAATTATTGCTTTCACAAAAACATTTATTTCCTAGCTTCTGTAAATCAAATCTTTTCAAAATGAATCTGGCACAAAAGTGGAGGCATCTAAAATCACAGTATCTTAAAAAATTTGCCTTATGAATGCCCCTTAATGGATGCATCAAATCAATGATGAATAACAGTTTCCCATTCCAGAAAAGTCATGGATTATGACTCTGCATTGTGCTTTCACATAATTAAGTCACACCACAAAAGATTTTTCAAATTCAAGTTATATGAAATTCTCAAGAATGAAAGTCCTAAAAATGTAAGATATTTTTTGAAATACTTTTCTGAAGCACGTAAACATAAACAGTTTTAAATTTTTACAGAAAAAATAATGACATATCCAATAGAAAAAAAGTCACTTTCATTAAAAAGATTAAATTCAGTCATCTTTTAAAGGAAAAAAATGATGATAATATACAATGAGATATTCCTCATGCCCACCAGTTCACATTTTTTTCTGTTTTTCAGAAACATCGTCATTGTGAAATGCCAGCATCAACTTATAACACAGTTAGAAACCTACCTTCCTATAAACTGCATGGCTTCCTTTGTCAGTCTCTGAGTAAGGTTCTCATAGGATAGTGGTTGCTGGATAATCTGATGGTCCCTCATCAAGAAGCAGTTCAAGTGTCGAAAATGATAAAAGAAAAAAATCAAAACCGCAAGTGAAAGAGCGGTTATGAACAAGCAGTAACCCAATGCTTGGAAAGGCACTTTGAGAAGCCCAATGTACTGCACTATTGCCAAAGAGACCAGGGTGATTCCAGCGACTTGGACTGGGATGACAAGGGATTTCTGAACCCCTTTTAAGAATACACTGCCTTGGCCAGGTTTGCAGTCTCTAAAATTGGTCACGGCAAGCCCATAAAAGTAATCAAATCCATGACTGAGGGGGTGGTGACAGAAGTCATTACTGCTTTCACAGTTCATCCCAAGATGCCACTTTCCTAAAAAGAGAGAAGGACAGGGAGTATTTTTGTAGTTAAATCATCAAACTTATGAAGTATTCCAAACATGAAACTGTAACTATCTGACTGATATCCCCCCAGCATTTGTTGTGTGGATCCCCGTTTTCTATCTAATCTTCCTTTATGCCTTCACCAAAGACTTTGTTTCGTGTCTGCCTCTTCGTTTTAGTTAGAAATAGTTTGGCACAGCTCCTGATGGAGACCATTAGATTCTGAGTGGGCTAGCAGGTCACTGAAGAGCAACAGTTAACAGATAAGTTAACAGATAGTTAACTTTGCAAATGAAGCTTTTGTGCCTGTGTAGTTAAGTAGTCATAAGAAAATACCATTTTGTAGCAGCTACTGCTTTCTTAGGAAGAGCCAATATGGAGTTACGAGATACCTTTTCTGAAATTTTCCTGGCAAATCATTCACATTCAACTACTTAAAAAAAAAGAACAACACAGTAACAAACTGGAAATAAACCAAGAATAGTGAAATTACCAAGGCATTCATTATTTAAATGATTGCAAAATGTCTGAAATTGTCAATCTCTCTTACTATATACATATATATAGTGAGGGAGATTAATTTTTTTAATAAATATTTTACATATATAAAAATAAAAAAAGAAACAACAGTAACAAGTAAAGTACTGCCAAATACTATCTCTCACAGCGTTTTGTCTCACTAGGAAATCACTCTAATTCTGCAATAATGTTGGACACTGACTGACACAAGAAAACAGTGAGTCTGATTTGCATTATAGTAGCATAATCTATGTTCATGCTGATTACAGTAAGTATCTAAATAATTCGTTCTACAACTCAGGTACAACCCTTACCAATGCTGATGCATTGCTCAGTCCAACAGACCTAACTGCTTGGTAGCTGTTATTTAAATTCAAATGCATAATTAAAAAAATTCAAATTCAGTTAAGCCTATTGACACAAATTATGGCTAGAGCTATGCTCTTTGGACTCAGCAAGGAAATGTGGTTAATATTTGACAAAACATGTCACCCTTGACAAAACAGATGACAATATATATTGCTGGGCCAAATTTTATTTATTTTTTTCTGAATCAAATACCTAAACATGTCCAGCATAATTCAGGGGTTGCGATCTTAAAATAAATAAACAAAAAACCCCACAAACCCAGTAAGTCCTCAACCCCACAACCTAGCCCCAAGAAATTCAAAATATTTTGTTCTAGAGACTTCAGGATACACGTGGTAGAAAGTATATGAAAGGAAAAGAGCATATATATAGAATTTTCCCCTTTCCTGAACCATCCCAGCTTTTACACATCTGTAAGAAAGAGTCCTGATGCAGGCAGTCCTGAGCACCTCCCGGGTCTAGAGAGCAGCATATTCATCCTGCACTTCTGCCTTTGGCAATGACAAATGCGGGTACGGCAGTACCAAGGCGGGTGAAGATGGGGGTCAGTTCTGATTTTTTGTAAATAGTACCTAGCAAATAGGCTCAATGTCATTATTTCTCTTTCACAAACGACAGAACTAAGGTATGGGATGGGGATGCTGTGAATGTAAGTTCTCCCATCATCAAAGGTGGAGGAAAAAAACCACAGAAACCTAAAGCCTCACTGAATGCTTAGTTGAGTCCAGTTCTCCTTCTACGTCTCTTGATGGTCTTAGGTTAGAAATACCGTCTGTATATCATAGAAGCAGATATAAAAGCATTTTCAGGTCTGCTTACGTGCAAGTGAAATGGAGGCTTCCACAGTCCTCTCATCCCATCAGAAGTTTTCCCACTTACTGTCATATGGCCCCTCACCTGAGGCAGCATTCTGCTTTCTGCAAGCAGAATCGCTCTCGTCACTGATTTTGACATGGTCCAGTGAACGTTATTGTGGCTGATTACAAAAACAGCAACGCAGACCACTGTACTGAATTTTTAGATGTTATAATGGTGCCATAAAGGGCTAGCTAAGACTGCAACTCTGAATTTCATTCCCAGCAAGCAAAGACACAGATTTTGGGACACAAATGCTTCGGTGTTTTCTCTTAGGTTTACATGACTGTCTTATGGAATAATCGTAAAGCCAGATGCATATCAAGGTGAGCATGAAACAACTCTCATCAAGTTACATAACTGAAATGAAAGTAGAGGCTTACAGTCACAAACATAAATTATCTTCAAGCTTTAATTTTTAATTTTTTGCTGTTATTTGTCAATCTCAAAGTACCTGTAATTCAGTAAAAAGATATGAGAAAGAAATCCAAAGAAATTAAATATACTTTCAAGGTATTTTATTATGGTATAAAGAAGTTTGTTTAGACTGGATCTCAACAAAACTTGGCATTGCAAGCCAGGACAGTAGAATCTTGCAACAACAAATTAGGACAGGGGAAAATATAAGACATTTTTATCGAAAGGGTTTTAGCAAGCACAACAAATCATTCAATATCAAAATGAACTTGGGTCTCAAAAAAAGATTTGTTCAGAAGCAACTTAAGTCAAACAAAGCAGACAGCAGGTTAGCTGGCAAAAGCAGCAGAAGCACTGGTTCAAATTATATCGGCAGCTGTGATGGAAAGACACAATTGCCATTCTCAAATGGCTGACAAGGTAGAGAGTTTTGATAGATCCTGTGCTACTCTGAAAAAGCAAGTGATGACAGGGACTACAACACAGGTTTTGTTTCATTCCTTGTGACAATAACCCCTGTCTTGAGCTAGTGTTTCAATAGATTATTGTAATGTGCTTTACACCCCGGGGCCCTCCTGAACCTGAAAGCAGTGCAAAACGCTCTCACGTCTTTGCCAAGGGAAGCTTCATAGCATGGACACTTCACACAAGCATCATATGGATTTCAGCAGACTCTACCAAGCTTCTGAGTGGAATTTATGCTGTTAATCGTAAATTATGAGTACCTTAATAGTTTGAGACCTAGGCTTTTTGCCCTCTCCTTCGGTCACAATTAAGATTTCTGCAGAGCAAAAGCAACGCAATGAAAGGCAAGTGGAAATGACAGGCAAGTCCTATTCAGCAAAGCAACTTCATTTGGAACTCAGTTTTTCAGAACCCAGAATGCTGGAAATGCTGCAAAAATCCGTGTTTCCCCTCTACTTTTCCTTCAGACAACCAAAAAGGGAGCAATCTGAAGACTGAGTTGTATATAATAATGTATTTCTTTTGGTATGATTTTGTGCTTTTCAGATAAATGGTAAGATGCAAGATGCAGAGTGAGATGCAAACAGAGATATGTGCTTAAAGAAATAAATTTATATAAAGTACATAGCAATAATAATACAAAGTATATATGCATATATCATTAATATAGTCAGATTTTAAGCTGTTCTGTTGTTAACTGTTCTATTTATCCTACTCTACAGTCTCACCCAATCTTGTATTGGACACATCACTACTCTGATGTGTCCAAATATTATAACACCTCATTCTGGAGGAAAGATACAAGTCCCAGTTTATCCATTAGTATTTTAAACTTTGGACATAAGCTACACAGGTGGATTTTAAATTTCTCTGGAAGCTAGACAACACACTGGATAACAGTAGTGAGGAAAAGTTGACCTTTACTCAGCTGTAATTGTGTATAGCAGTAGTTAAAATAATACCCATCTACTTTCAGTGGAATTTTTGCGTTATGAATAGCTACTTCCTACAAAATGTCAACATTTCTTTCTACTCTCCAGGATCCTTAACTGGTGAAATATTACATATTCAATGCATCTGCCTTTTTTGAGACAACTTGGTTTTGTTGCAGATCTTCAGACTGTGTCTCTTCCTGCCAGATCTATTGGCTGTCACCTTCTTTGTGTCACGGGGGAAAAACAATGAAGTAAAAAAGAGTATACATAAAGTAGATTTATAGCTAAAATATATTTAGGGAAGTATCATGCAAGAGGAAGCATACACTCAGAGGAGGGGGAAAAAATTAAAAAGGAAAGGAAAATGCATTTAGGGAAGAAAAAAATGTCCTTAGAGAGTAGAGGGGAGAGAAACTTGGCCAAAAAAAAGAAGTGATAGTACAGGCTCAAGGAACTGAAAGGCTTCAAATTATTCTTATGCCAATCCATCACTGGCACAGGATTTGACAATTAATTGTTTGGGAACTGCTGAGTTAGACTGAACTAAGCAAAGACTCCCTGACCTAGACCAATATGATGTGATAAGAATACCAGCAGAGGCAGAAAATGGGCTGGTTGGGAATCAGAGTCTGCCTATCCAGTCTTCAAATCTACATAATTTTTCTTTTTGTCATTTACATATGCTTTATCCTTAAGTTTAACGTACTTCTTGATTTTTGGAAGCCTTTGTTATACTCTAAGGATATGGTAATATTACATCTTATGGTTTCACAGCTATCATTCAGGCCACTTGGAAGAATTGTTCATTAAGCATCATGGAGATAACTTCTGGAGATCTAAGTGGCAAGCTGTCATGTTGCAGTGAAAGTAGTTAAAAAAAGAACATTAACTAGGTCAGCCCCAGAAAATGAGTTGTATTACAGTGCCTGTTACAAACAGAAAAATGATTTTTTTGCAGTCTTTAATTGAATATGGAGCAACAGGAATTAACCCCATGATGAACATGACAAATTATGGATGGTTTTTTTGCACTGTGGTTCAAATACACCTGCACTAAATATACTTCTGCTAAGATTTTATAGCTAAGTAGGGTATAGCTAAGTAGGATTTTTAGTCAGGAATATCGACATTGGTTATCTACATAATACAGATATTTTTTGAATGATGGTGTGAATTGTAGGCCTTGCTAAACAGCCTGATTTTTTAAACAAAAGTTACTCCCAAAATTGCAAGTCTTTGTTACATTTAAAAATCCAATTGGGTGCATCCATTATCTAAATTAATGTAGTAACGTTCTGGTATGATGTTCTCTAAACAACTATTTCCTGGCAGTTCCAGTACAGAAATACATTATGTAATACAAGTTGTATTTCACAAAAATCTTCTAAAACGTAAGCAGTGTGGAATAAGTCAGTGGCCAAATTAGGAAAAAAACCCCACATTATTTAAATGTTATAGTCTTATGATATTCATTCCAATTCTGTTTCATATTCACCTAGTAGGATTCCTTTTACCCATCACTGGATATTTATGCTGCAGTTAGTTGTCTGAACTATCTTTATAATGAGAGAGAAACACATTTTTATATTAAACATCTACCACAGGATGAGACAAATTTCCTAGAAATGCCCATTTCTGTCTGATGACTAAGAAGAGAATCCAGACAGTTAGCCTAGGTAGTGCATTATCTACTTTATGGATATTTGAAAACTGGTAAAATGAATCCCATTACTGTGCTGACTTGTACCCTGTGATCGATCCCTCGTTGTCTCTCTGTTGTAATCAAACTCCTATTTATACTGAAAACTTTTCAAGAGCTTGACTAATTTTCCATTTGTTCATCATGTTTCTTCAGTACCTTGCACAATGAGACTATAACTACACAAGTGAATTAGGCATACTTACCTGATTAACGTTTCACGTATGCGTGGGAATGTGCTCATCTTTGTGCCAGAAAAATAAACTCATTATGCTGTTGGGGAAAGAAACTTAATGCAGACCCTTAACAGCCTATATGGAAAGCTCATGTTCTTTTGATTGAAATGAACGAAAAATAATGCTGTGTATGTATGCAATTTTACCTATTAGAGCTGTTGCATAACCTCTTTGCTTCAGGAGTTTGGAAAAAGTTATTTCTTCAGAAGGGAGTCCCCCAGAAGAGGCAGAAAACAAGAAGACACCAACTCGTGAGAAGGCAGCCATTCCTAAATACAATGAAAATGAATGAGACTTGGATAATATAGTGAAACAATTTCCATTCATTCTTTCTGCATGCACTTTTTTGCTTTAGGTGGTATCACTTAAATGACATATTACCACCAGACACTAAATGTTGCAAGTGGCAGACACAATCATCCATTTAGCTGAGCGAGGTCTCTTCTGTATTGACACCAGAAATTGAGAAGTGGAGAAAAAATTCTCTGCTTATAACCTTGGGGCCAGCCATCACATAAACAGCTACACTCCATTCTGTAGATGTTCTAAGGTATAACATATCTGAAAGAAGCTGATCTTGCATAATTTATTTTTCTTGTACATGGGCAAGGAATGGAGCAGAGGACTAAGCGAGATCACTCCCAAGTTCTACTCTCAGAACTTCCACTTTCTTCATACGTCGTTTTCTACAAGTCTCTAAGAGAGAAGGCAGTCAAAATAGGGCAGTCTTACAGCTGGGCATGGAAATATCATGAGGTCAAAAAAGCGCAAGAGAGAGTCTGGTTCTGGAAATAGAGTGGTTAGGGCACTCAGCTTTGATGGGAGAGGACCAGTGCTCCAATGGCATGAAGACACATGATTTAATGCACACAGAGTGCATTAAAGCAACACCAGGTATCAGCTAACAAGACAACATTTAAATAAGGCACAGTAACTTCTATATACTCAGAGTCTGAGGAACACAAGCTTGAGCTTATAAACTACTCTCAGGACAAGGAACTTGAGAGCTCAGGTTCATGAAAATTAGATTACTAGGATTCAAGATGAGAGCTGGCTCCGCATATAGACAGACAGAACACAGAATATCTATGCAAATCTGTGCAGATGTATCTCCAGGAAGACTGAATTATGCAACTGGATGATTGCAGTGCCAAAGTTACATGACTGATGTAGACAACCAGAATCTTCCCTCAGGTATCCCTTGTGGTTAGATGAGAAAAACACTCATTAAACTGGTTTAGTAAAGAGAGCTCAAACTACCCTTCAAATGTTGACTTCAGTTTTTCACCCCAGCTAACTTTATTGATCAACAGTTTAGGTAGTTTTAGTCATTTATACGTATCTATACTTTATTTATTATATATTTATTTATATTTATTTTTATGTACTTCAGTCTCTTGTAACTGAAATCAGCGTAATTCCCTTAAGTTACCAGAATGACAGTACAGAACTATGATTTTTTTGTTTTTTGTTACTTTTCTTTGAGTTTGTGTCTTATCAAATACCGCATTTTGGAATATTTTTCTTCAGCTCTGTTAGTAGGAGTTTTAAATTTCTAACATTTTTTTTCCACATCATGATTCTAGTATCTTCTATAACAATCCTTTACTAGTTCTTCACTGTTGTTTGGAAGTAATCCATATTTAGCAATTTTGTAATTTAATTAGGACAAAGTTCAATTTTTGCACCTATATGGAAATGACTAGGTATGACCAATAGCAGATCAGTTAAGAAAAAAATCAGTTCAAATGCTAATTTTTCAGAAATAAGAACAAGGATCGTAATGGAAAGTGACCTGTGGCTTTACCTACACTAAATATTAACAGCAATATAGCTGTAACAGGTATATAAAATTTTCCTTTGCAGCTGAATGTAATGGAAAATTTAGCAAGTTATATTAGCTGGCACTTTTGCAGAAGCTTGTTACTTGATTTGAATGAGCACGAACATATCAAGTAGGCTCCAGAGTCTTGCTTTGCTTTCATTCCCAGAAGCAAGGACAGGATGTTTTATCACTAATGAACAAGTGATCTGATTAATGTATAATGATCCTTGCTAAAAATGATGTTAAGGGAACGTTAAAGTTGCATGGCTAAGCACTGAGGAGCTCGGTCCCAGTACACTAAAATAAACAGACTGGATCTTCACTGACTCAAATGGGCTTTGGATCAGGTACTTTAAAAGAAAGAGAAGTTATTAAATGCACATATTCACAGGATACTTAACACTGTGTATGGGTAGATATGGAACAAAAATACTTGGAAAGCAGGGAGACTTTTTGCTTTCTTCTTCCCAGTTTTAGGGGCTGCTGGAATACCTTAACGAACTGTCCTTCTTGCCAACCCACCCACCCCCACCCCGAAAAACTAACAATTTGTCTAAACCAAAAGGTTTTGTAGAAACAGAAATGTCTGAGCAGAAGGATTTGCACTGGGTTCTTCCACTGTGTCTTTCTAGATGCATCTCTGTGACGTTCAACACTCAGGCTGCCCACCAACAACCTGGGAGCAGCCTGAATGCTACTGGGGAAGCTGGGCAAAGAGCCCGCGGTCATTTGGACAGTGGAAGATGTCGATGGAATTTGTCTGCTCCTTACTTTAAATAACCACAATCAGATTTTTTCCTCCATATTTTAAAAAAATCCTTTTCTCAATAAAAAAGCTTTATTTTTGTGTTCACTCTTCTTAAATGAGAAAATTTCCCATATATATGGAAGATTTCAAATACTGATGAACTCCGCTGAGCTTGAGTAGTCACTGAAATGAATACCTAACCTAGTAATGATATCAAGAAAGGCCACAGAAAAAATGCATATAGTTTACTGCAAATAAAATGATATTATATATAAAGTAATGGGATTTTACCTGATCTGACAGGATAACGCCCTGTCAGGAAAGCTGCCCTGCTTGGAGTACAAAGTGGAGATGCTGCTATATGATGAGTAAGTGTCACGCCTTCCTCTGCTAGCCTGTCAATATTAGAGGTTCTAGAAAAACATAAGCAGGAAAAAAAATAAAAGAATACACAAAGATGATTATCTGGAAATGGGCATGGTGAGATCAAGGCATCCCAGACAAAAACTATCAGGAAAATCAAGTAAAGACTTATTGTACGCAAATTATCAAAACCACAGTGGTGTTGCAATTCTAAATACTATGTCAACTATTTCTACATTAGGTGTCAACACTGAACTGAGACACTGTGGCATTGTGCCAAAAATCTTTTTCCCCACTTTCATCTATTCTTCATGACCAGTACTAAATTGTGACACCTGGACGTACTGTATTGCAACCCTTTTTAATGCATTCCTTGACCCAGAACTGTAACTTTGCTACTTACATGGCCTTTCAGCTTCAGCAATGGGGACAGGAGAGACTGGATAAAGGTTGTGCTTCCTTAATCCCTACTTGGTGTCACTCTGTCTTTCCCCAGCAAGTGTTTTGGGGTAGGGGTAATGTTGTATGGTGGCATCAGTTATTAGGGGAAATTCAAACGGTTATGACTCTGTATTAGGCTCTATATTAACGATGTTGACATGTCTGATACGACTATGTCTGCAGTATTAGACCCAGGAGCACATCCAGGTTTCCATATCTGCATGGGAAACTTGCCTGTGACCTAGCTCATCATGCAGATGAAAACTGGTTCCTGCAGGAAGAAATCCTGTGCCCTTGGTTCTACAGAAAAAAACGAGGAATGCAGACTGGCCAGGAACTGCAGCATGCTCTAATAGGTCCCTGACCTGGAAGATTAATGACCATGACCTCAAGGCACACTAGTGCCCCCATCATCTAAGTCTGAATATTCAGAAGCATTAATTTTACAACAGACTTCTTTGCTATCTATAGCATCACCCACTGATAACAAGCAGTATGATGAAATTTGTTCATACTCCAAAGATCTAATTCTGAATTCTAACATCAGAGAAAATAGATCTTGGAGCAGTTCTGGTCCTTGTGAAGGGACTGATCCAAGCATTGGTGTTACATATACTTTTTTTCCTGTTTAAAACTAAAGCTGTAACTTGAGTTGGTTTGGGGTTTTTTTGAGTTTGAATTACAAGGAGTTTTTACTTCTAACTAACTTCAGCAGGAACAAGAGTATTTAACATTTGACAGAACGATGCTTTTAGTCTGAATATTTTATTTAACTTGATGTAAGACTTTGCACCACTGAAACAGAATGACTAAGTACAACTTGTGCTGTTTACACAACCATCATACTGGTAGTAAGGATCATACTGGGGAACACTGCTGCATTACTCAGGTATATTAACATCTGTTTTAATGACTTTATTGACTACAGCGTGAAGATAAATGAAGGAAAAAAATCAACACTGGTTAGTGACAAGCTTGTCTCAAATCACGAGTGCTTCACAATATGCTTAATTCATAGTATTTGCATCATGTATATTTTAAAAGAAAATTATTGATTATACTTTGCTTCTCTAAACCTACCCTTATTTGGTTGGTTGCTCATTTCTCTGTTTATGATTCAACTTTTCAGCAGGATAAATATATCAGATACGTCTTCTTATTAAGAAAAGAAAACAATGATTGAATATTGTATTCTCTGGAAAGATTATTAACTTTTGTTACTTATAAAGAACCTAATCAAATCTCTGAATGTTTTGGGGTTTTTAACTTCACAAATCCATAGAAAAACTAAATATAAAGCTATGACTCCCCTAAATGTATCATCATACCTTAAGGTTCTGTTCCCATAACATCCCAGGTCTCCAATACCAAGATCATCAGCCATCAGTAAAATGACATTGGGATTTGAAGCATTGTGTGTTTTGACACTGTTTATGGCACACTGGCAAATTATTAGAAATAAAAGGAGTCTCATCTTCTTCCTGGTGTGTAAGAACAAGTGGAAAACGTAATAGATAGACTTTTTAAATTTGACTGTTAATCTAATTTAGTCCTATTATTGCCCTGGATTGTATAGTGGAAGAGAAAAAGAAAATTAGAGTGTTTATTTTTATTTGGCTTTTTTATTCCTCAAGAGGTTTTTTAAAACATTATTTTCTCTCTCATATTTCTCAAAAATAAAAATGCATCTTTCATATATAGCTAATTTTTCCTTCCATCCCTTTACACAGATAAAGCCTTTAAGTAAAGACGAACAAAGAAGTAGTTAAAACCTCAGTAACAATACTTTTGCATACATAGATGCACTATACAGCAATAAATCATAAGAGCAAATAAGGCTTTTTTTTTTTAGGTATAAATGTAATTTGAGGAACACAGAAACTGAAATCATTTAGGACCAAAATTTCCAAGGTTCATTGCAGAAAAAAACATCATTCTGCTATCGAAGTAAATGACTGAATTTCTCTTCATCAAGGGAAACAAAAATCCAGTTAAGAGTTTCTTGACAGGAATAAGTATTATGGAAAAGAGTGTGAAGAGATGCATTATGAAATTATTGAAAGGAATGTTAAGGAAAAAGCTCTTCACAAACTTTTTAAATATTAGGACCTATAGCAAAATTATGTAAAAGTATTTGCTATATCACAGTGTTCTATAAACGCTCATGCTACATCCAACTTAAAACAGGAAGAATGTATTGTACACAATACTACATACCATTATATGTTTTATGATAAAAGCACAGTCTATTTGCAGATGTGCATGTTATGAATGCTACTTAACCCAAACAGGGACTTACCACGTCTCTCTTTTAAACCGCATTGACTATGCCCTGGCTGAAACTGAGTGCCTCTAGGCTGTAATGGACTGTGGCAGGTATACACATAAAAAAAGAACAAAGACTCTCTCTCTTTTTTGCCCCCAGTAATACTCCCTTCTTTTCGGATGCAGGCAGCCTTTTTCAAATGCAGATGAGGCATGAGTCACACCTGCACTCTGGATTATGCTGGGACAAGAAGGAAAGGGGAGGAAACCAAGACTGAGGTAGAAATTTGAAAGTGAAGGAGTCAGAAAAGGAACTAGAAACAAGAATTTCCAGAGAGAATGGGGACAACAGGTCAAGAAAGAAAAAACTTGCAGATCAGTGAGTTATGGTAGATGAAAGCAACTGGAGAGAAGATAAAGAAGCCAGAACTGGAAGAGCTGGTACAAAGAGACTAGACATCAAGGGAGACAGATTAATAAATCAGTGAGGTGTGGTGGGTAAAAGTTATCTGTAGAGAAGATGAAGTAGTCAGAACTAGAAGAGCTTGCACTGACTTGAATAAAGAGCAAGAAGGGAAGCTTGAGACCCAGCTGGAATGAGAATTGCAGGTTGAAATGAGAAGAAATGGTAGAGGGTTTAAGAAACTGGAAGGGATAGTATGACAGTGGACAGGAAAACAAACTGAGAGAAAGAAGTGAGAGAACTGGGAGTGTCTGGGATGAAAGAGCTGAGGAGTTATGATTAAGGCAGATGAAGAGAACTGATTGGAAAGAGCCTGGGCAGATAAGACTTGGGACTGACATAAGTGAAAAGAGATCAAAATAGTGGGGATCAACAAACACAGATTGGGACTTCTGATTCCCAACCTTCATTGTTGCCATTCTGTCAGATAGTATAGGTGCAAAGAGGACTTTAACTCTTTCAGTGCTTGTTCTTATACAGATAAAACACTAAGCGTATTAGCTGATTTTTACTGCTTAACGTACGCTTTATCACCCATTGACCTCACTTTGATGACAACAGTTCTGGTTTAGACTTCAGCCAGCAACATCTAAAGATCCCAGCATTATCACTGCAGCAACAGATCGTTACCTGGTCTACTCCACGGGAGGCAATCTACTTCGTTTCAGACATGGAAAATACACAAACTTTAAGGCTAAAACACTAAATGCAGTTCTGCTTGGCGGGATGCATCTAACCAACCTTCATCACGTCACCATACTAATGATGAAGCTGTGTAGCACCTGCCACAGTACAGACTTTTAATCTGTGCAGTAGATGTACCTTTCTTCCCTGAAAGGATAAGCAAGCGTGGAACGCTTCCCACATGTTGCAAGAGAACAACTAACATGCTGACCCCATAGGACAGCAACAACCTGCTGCTGTATCTTATGTTCCTACTCCACTGTTCAGGCTGCGAGGGTCTCAAGGCCCGTGGTCATGGAGATGTTGAAAAGGGTGACGTGTCTGTTGGTGACATTATATACAGAGTTGCATGGATGGTCGCGGGACCTGCACATTTATTTCACAGAATTACTGAGTGCCCTCAGTTTTGCTGTAGGCTTCACATTGTCTGAATATACTCCTGCCACTAATAAAACCATCATTTTGAAGGTACGAAGCTAGCTGGTTTTGCAAGTTTTACAAACAGCAATTCCAAGGTTTAATTCAACTGGTAGGAACAAAACATCCTGTGTTTTAATTTGAAGGTATGGAGCTACGGAGAGTAGTCTTGAATATGTGTGGGGTCTTTAGCCACTAATGAACAGAGCAAATTAATTTTCCTTTTACTGAGCAAAGTTACTGTTGGAAACCAGAGTAGTAGCTGCATTTTATTTTCCAGAATGAGAGAAATCTAAAAAATGAGTGAAATATCATAGAAATTAACTGACTACAATTTACCTGAATTTTAAAGCGATTTCAAGTCTGTGTAGAGACTTCAGCAGAAAAATAACCTATTCACCAAAATACCTAGGAAAATTAATCACCTTGGTCAAACTTTAAAATCTTCTGCTGTATATGTTATACAGCCTTTTCATATAATATTTTAAATAAATCTACACAGCAAAGTTAACAATAGCTGTGCCCAATATCAATTGGATCATTGTAATTTGCTAAGTGGCTGAAAATCTATTCCTGCAGAAGTTAGCCTCATTTAGTACCTCCATTTCTCATTTTGCAAATCAACAAAAAAAATGTTATTGAAAGATGTCTCTGATACAATACTGCTGGATACTCCTCCGCTCTGAAGGAGTATCTGTAGACACTCTCACGCTGTTTGCCTCCACCTGATAACATGTCCCTGAAGTGAAATCAACAAGGAAACAGGGAGAAAAAAAAAAAATCCCAACAACTCTGGTTTCTCTGGTGTACTGTCTCTGCAGCAGACTTTAATGCATCTGGAAGGGATGTGCTTGGAAAGCAAGAAAAATTGGATGGATGAAATTGAGTGGAACGGACAACAGCAAAGAAATTCGGAGGAGTAAAAAGGGAAGGACGTGAGAAGAATGAAGCTCTGAGAATGCTGAGGCTCGTCTGTGTCACAGCAGGGTTTTAATGCCGAAAACACAGGCATGTGCAGACCTAACATGAAAATGATTACATCAAATCAGATGAAGCTTCCACTTAACCTAGTATTTCATCTCCAACAGCAGCCAACCCAAATGCTTAAGGAAAGAACGTAAGAAACTTGGCAAGTATATTCTTTTACTAGTGCACCCTTCTAGCTTTTGGCAGTCAGCTTTCAGCGTATTTTGGACAGGAGAGCACTGTACTCAATAGCTCCCCGTGGATCTTTTTACCTTCATGAATTTGGTTTAGTCCATTTTGAACCAATTAACTTTTGTTTTGGTTTTCTGCATTGAACCAATTTGATTTTTTTTTACTTCCACAACATGCTTTAGATGTTCCCGCAGTAGGCTTCAGCTTTAAAGGCTTATGTTTTAGATCAGGTGACAAAATTTTTCCTTAATTGCATGTAGGACACGTAAGTGCAATTTTTAATCTCTGCTTCACTTTCCCTGTGATACAACAGGACTAATAGTACCTTCTTTCTTCCCAAGGTGGCTGCTAAGTTGAATAGATTTAAGAGGTGCTTAATTTCCTAGAAGAGCCATGCAAGAATTCTGATTTCATACATGCTACTTCAAACTACAATACTTTAATCTTTATATATGAACCTATATACGTGCATACATACATAGATGTGTCGATATACACATCTGCACATGTATGTGAGTGCATATACATACATATCCTACTTTTTCTACATATCTTCAAATTATATTTTTGGGATTCTAATACATATTTTCTATTCGTACTAAAACAAAGTACAAATATGTAAGAACAAATGGATGAAAACAAATAATAGATATAATCCACTATTTGTTGATATTTCAATGAATTTAGCAAACGATTCTTTTATGTTTTGGTTTTCTGCATTAGAAAATGTTGGCAGATCATACAGAAGCCGAAGAGTTGTCTTTCTCTCCCCCACCGCCCCTCAGGATAATTGGCTCGAGATATGGCTAGTTGTTTCATCCTTATCTTGATTACTACAGACATACGCATCTCTTACAAGAGCCATGATATGAAACTCTTTCAAACCCCTCTTCCCAACTGAATCATGCCAGCATTTTTATTCAGTTTGATTAAGCAATTTATCTCTAAACTACTCTTTTAATGTAACAGAACCCTTTGAGAAAATGCTTAATATACTTTATCCTTGAAGGTATAGTATTTTCTGATGAAACAAGCAACATTTAAAGATATTCACCTCATTAAAAAATGCTGCACTATCCTTAAGCAGTATGCAAAAAAAAAAAAAAATTACCTTGCTTAACTGAATGTCAGAACTCAAAAAAATTCCCTAAGAGTCATAAAAATCACACTGTAAACAAACTAGAAGACAACCCTGCCCTCCATAAGATTCTGCAAAGAGAAAATTCCTCAGCTTCACAAGAAACAAAAAAGTTTTTAAATTGTAATCAATGGTAAAGTAATATTATATACTAATAATAATTTTCTGATTTCAGCTTAAGATTCGTTCAAATCTCTCAATTAATTCCTCTCTTACAAGTTAGTCATATCTGTTGAATCTTTTATGTCATAAGACTGCGAAAAGAGAAATAGAACCATAGGCTTTTGGCCTGTTCCTGATGTTAAATCATTTAGACAAACATTACTTTGCATTTGCAACAAGCTTAGATGACGCAAAAAGTCAGTTATGGCATCCTAATTGATCACTGGTAATTCGATCTCAGTAATATGATTGCTTCTAATATTTATTTTTATTGTGTAAACTCACTATTTCTTAATGCTGATTTTTCACTATTTCATTACTTTTCCTCCTCCCTGGTAAGATACCTTCTCAGAATCCTCTCCAGCCCTCAGAGCCAGGCCTGCTCCTCCCGTTTCCTCAGGTCCAGGCACATTTGACATGCTTATTAATTGTTTTTTTTTTTCCTGGAAAAGCTTAAGCGACACAGGAATCTTCCATCCTACCTATTGGTTAGGCCCTTCAGATTCAGTGCCAAATTAGGATGACCATTTGTTTCCCAGGTTGGAACTGATTTGCATTCAGCCCTCTCACGGTGTGGGCAAAGAGTGTTGGGTCTGTCTGTATCTGTAAACTGATATCTGTGTCTGTAAAAAAGCCAGAACGCTTTTCTGAAAAGTTCCATTAGTTTTCAATATGCATCTTCAGGTAACCATGTACATAAATGAAAATCTTTTTTTCATTTATTAAAAGTTGTCTCATTGTAAGACAGAAATTACACTTAACATGAGCTGGGAAAAACAGCAGAACAAATAATCATGTTTCTTGTTCAGGCATGATTAATTACTGGGTCTGAATCAAACAGAGATGAAGCCACACAGCCTCCATCAGATGTAAGTTCAATTTAGGTATCTTTTGAAATGGTCTCTCAAGAATTTGCTAGTTTCATCTCAACTAAATTACAGAACTTAATGGCATTATTAATAAATAATAAACATTATTTCTGGTAGTAAATTATAACCTGAATGGAAGGTAAGATTATCTTTTGTGATATAATGCCATTATTTTATTATTTGTAATAAAAACCCCGTATAATTACATACACATATTAGAACGCATACTCTTTTCTATGATTACTGTTTCACAATATTCCTTCTGTTAGCCAAGTGCTCATTAGAAATTTAATTTTGAATATGGGCTCCAGACAGCAATATAATGAAAGAGAACCACAAGATAACACAGGTAGTCATCCTATTTGCCAGTTATGCACCATCCTGAGAGAGAAAAATCTTTTCATTTAAAAAAACCAAGCTAATCATGAGTAACTACTGGTGACTGTGTCATGTCACTTCCTGGAAACCAGAGGCAAGTGTTCTAAACAACTAAATCTTTCAGATTCTGTAATTGCATGTTACTGAAATGAAGGAGGCAACTCTGCTCTGTCTTTACAGTTCACCACTTCACAAAGATTTTTAGGTCTGTATCTCTCTGCATACATTTTGTGTTTAGCGTAAATATATAATAAATTACCGTTAAATGTCGATGGAACAGAAAGATGAGAGAGATGAGAAAGCTTTGTTTCTGAAATCTGTATCAACTTCAGTAAATATTACCTGATGCTGACTGACAACATGTATAAAGCTGTTAACATATGCTATTATTAAGTATCTGGTTTAATGTGTATGGTTATTAGAATAAGAACTTTATAACGTATTAACCAATGTAATATGACGCTTACATACTTTGAGGGCTTAGCTAAACTCATCCATGATATTTAGTTTAATTAATAGTTTTGAAAGCTTTGAGTCGGGGTTTTTTTTAATATACCAGAGCTAGATGATGTGTGAAATGACTATTTCTGACACTGCCTTTTTCAAGAGTGTTAAATGGACATACGGAAGAAGAACTTGTATCACTAAAACTTTGTACTTCTGTTTTTATGATAAGCAAGCAGATAAAGACTGCACAGCTCTGCAGGACTGCGAGTCTTACACATAGAATTAACAGAAGAGTTTTGTTATGTCCATTTGAATTGCACCAACATGTAAACCACAGCTTCATCTCATTAACTGATCACAGTTTCTTCACCTTCACCCAACTATAGCCAAACTGGTCTCTTCCAAGTTTCCATTTGTATTCAAAGTAACAGACCACAAAATGTTTAAAAGGGAAAAAAAAGTCCAGCTACACGTAACACTGGACTAAGACACTACACTCCACCAATGCACTGCCTTCACAGGGACAGTACACAGACGTGAAGGTTGGTATGCAAATCCTGCTGTAAGTCTTTGGAGGGACAGTAAGACAAATGGCCAACAACTTAACACTAAATTTTAATTTCATTCAATTTGAAGGCAGTTTCTGAGCCTTTTTCACTGAAATGGTAGTTTTTAAATGCCTATCTGAGGAAAATATGAAACCTAACAGGAGGAAAAAAGCCTTAAAACCCCCCAAAAACTATCTCTCTCCCCTGAGTTACTCACTGGCATCCCCTGGAGTTGATCAAAGCTTTGGATTTTATAACATAATATTATTGCATTTTCCTCTGTCTACAACCACTTTTCCAGTCAAAGTGGTTTACCAGAGAAACTGCAGTGAAATGGCCAGTTAGTTTTTCTTTGCTACATGAAGCACATCAATAAAAAGATACAGTATGTTATACTATTTCCAAAAGGATGTCTCATTTAAAGAGAGGTTGCATTTGCATTGATTTGTTCTCAAAGTGTGGGATTATTATTTTTAAAAAAGCTCTGTTGTTACTTATACTTGCATTATGATAACACTCAAGGGCTCTCAATACAGCTGATTGTACCAGATATAAAAATTGAGAAAAGGCTGCATTCAGCCAATATTAATTTTACCCATGTATAAGTTAAATGCCTAGATGGCCCATATCAACTAGGCACTCATGGTCCAAACCAATCCATCTGAATTTATTCATCTTAAAGTTATGCATTTAGTCTGAACTAATTATCTAGGCTTCCTCTCTAATTAATAGGAAGAGACAAGCACCTTAAGAGGATGATTCATCCCTTCTTAAGATTGGTATAATGAAATGCTGGTAGTGATGCTCATGATCTTTTTCCGCAGACTAGAAAGAGAACCTAAACATCTAGTTTAGACTAGATATATACAAAAGGAATAAAGTTACATGAAATAAATCTCACCTTGATAGTGAGTTGCCTGTGTGCACTCAGCGTAAAATATGAAAAAACACCTTTGCGTAATAAACAACCACTACATTTTTCAATTAGTATAACATACTCTACCAACCTTACTGGTGTAACAGTTTCTTACTCTAATTCCACTGAGATCTGAGAACTAGGGACAACTCTTCATGAGTTTTAGTTGCAAAATTTTGCTCCAAGGGATGCACATAAGTATTTTTCCTTGCCAGACTGTATAGCAATCTGATGAATATTCCGTTTTAAATATTCTTTCATTACTCTCAAACAAAAGATATTTGATATAAGAGTAATTACATCCAACAGCAAGGATTATTTTATGGGAATACTCGTAATTCTTTGACTGAAGTCAGCTATAGCCAAGCATGTATTCAGGTTACAGTCACAAGTCTTATCAGACAAATAAAACTTCTCTTACAGAGTCCTGACAGAATAGCAATTACATTGCCCAGTGTTACTCAAGCCAGATGATATTTCAAGGAAGCTGTTGTCAGAGGTGAGCAACCAACTGACGTTGAGCTCAACCTGACTGCGGTTCACAGCCTGCTACCTGCTGCCCTCTTGCCTAAGGGCTACACACACACAAGGCAACCAAAACGGCCAGTGACTGGCCAGTCATCACAAGAACGTATTACCTTCTTTCATGAGGTCCCTGTCACAGAAGAAAAAAAACTCCTCACACACAGGAGCAAGTCTGTTAATGTGCATGGGCACTGTCCAGCGATTCACATGGATAGTGTACATTTTGGTCATGTCACTGGAATGCACCTACTCACATGCTCAAGCATCACACGTGTTCCCCTGACCCCCATCACACCATGGGGACGCATACATTCTCATCACGCGACAGTGATGCACATGCTTGTCCTGCCACGTAAGGGGTAGGAGAAGAGAGAGTAGCGGTGCACTTATCCCACGATATAGATATACTCAGGTCATTCGATGGAGAAAGGGGTACTGCAAGCAGCCCTCTTGTTTGTCCACAAGCAGCTGTTCAATATGTCCCATTGCAGAGGCTGAGAATGGATGTATTATAAGGTACATAAACTAATCAAGAGGAAATGGTTGTCTCGTCTACTGCTTATGTCCAACCTTTGCATTCTTTCCCAGAAACACTATTAGAAAGAACATGTATTAGAAAAAGCATTAAAGTATAAGAAAAATCCACACCTCCCATGTTTATCAAAACAAAGTATCACTTGTATCTGCACTCGGATTATCTGTGTTTACCAAGCTACTGAAAGCAACACCACTTTTTCATGGTAATGTACTGGATGCAGGTGTCAATCTGTTGGCAGCAGGGGGGGGGGTGCAGGGACAGCCTCTGTGAGAGGAGACCAGGGGCTGCCCTGTGTCGATTCCAGCCACCTCTGCAATGGACCCACTGCAGGACACAGCTAAGCCCATGAGCCAAGCTGGTGGCACACTGGGGAAACATATTTAAGAAAGGGAAAAAAACCACTGGGGAGGAAGGAACACAGAGAGAAAGCAAGGAGGGGGGTGGGGCAGAGAGGCAGGAGGAGGAGAGAACAAGGCCAGAGTAGTAGGAGGTGCTCCACACTGGAGCAGGTACGTGCCCAAAGGGACTGCGGCCCATGGAGGGCCCGCACCAGCGGGTAGGAGAAAAGCAAGCAACAAGGAGTGGCAGAGGGCAACGGCTACGCACCAGCTTTGTCCTCCTGTGCCACCCATTGCCTCACTGAAGGGACTATGTGCAACCTGCGGCGGTAACGCGGGAGGAGGAGATGTCTGGAGTGAAGGTGTGAAGTGGAGACTAGGGAGGTGGAGGAATCTGAGGATGAGCTGGGGAAAGTGGGAGGAAAGGTGTTTTTCCTGTACATTTAAATGTTTGTTTTTCCTGTACATTTAAATGTTTGTCCTTTTCTGTTGTTTCCCAATACTCCAATCAGTAATTAAATATTTATGCTACCTGGCAATTAATTAAGCTAAATTCCCCAAGTCGTTTCACCCACGACAGTACTTGGTAAGTGATTTCCCTGTCTTTATTTCAACCCGTGAGTCCTCTCACTCCTGTTCCTCTTATTTTCTCCCCCATCTCATTGGGGAGGGAAGGCAAGGAAGTGAGAGAGTGACTGTGTGGGTGCTTGGCTGTTAGCCAGGGCCAACCCACCACACTCCAAATGAAAAGGGATGAATGGATGCAATGGAAAATTACTTCCATTGATTACCATTAGCCAAAAGTTTCTTTGCTGTGATCCAATCCATCCAGATTCTAAATGTGAGCCTTCTACCAGGGACAGAAATAGAAAAGCTTTTTAAGTAAAAAATAATTCAATTTGAGATCAGCTGATTCATGGTGTTGCTGGTGTGAGCAGGAGGCCTACAAGACATAAAAGAGCTTCTCCTTCCTCTTCATTTGCACAAGAGACATTTTAAATAAGTGTAGCTGCTTATGGGAGACCAAATTCCTTCTCTAGAGTTTCTAAAGCAAAGGAAAATGGGTTTTGTTACTTCTGTCATACAACTAATATTCAGGGAATGGTATGTCCTCACTCGGCAAACAGTCATGAACACGTCTCACGAAAAACTGTTTGGAATTTTTTTGACAAAATTATTTCTAGTGGGGAAAAAAACAAAAATTTAAAGCAAAACGTTTTTTAAAGTGTCACAATTTAAAAATGAAACTGTTCTCCTTTACCTTTACACCTAGAAAAATAGCCTGCTTAGCATTCACAAGGTGAAACCAAACCTTTTTTTTTGTTCTTTTGGGCAGGGAGATATTTTTACTATGTTATTTTGAACAAGGTTAAAAGATTACCCTCCAAATCCCCCGTTTTTTAAAGACCTAATGCAAAATTAGAACAAAGAGAATAGAATTATCCATTCATAATTTTTATTTTGCCCCAATTAACAAGGTGAAAAAAAAGCTTCAGAAATCTATACCTATATAAAAAATAACAGTAAGACGGTAAGCCATTTTCTAACCAGCTCTAATGCAGAGATACTCCACTAGCATTATTCACTGTAAACCCTAAAAGTACAAAATAGCTTTAAAATCAGTTATTGGAAAACAGACTTGGAAACAAAAGGCATGGATCATGAACTAGGAGGTCTTACAAACCAGGAAAATATTTATCCTGGAAAGAACACTTGTACAACTAGCAAAGAAGGATTATGAGCTGCATAGTGGTTATGTAGATGCCTGACTGCAAACTACACAGATCAGAATCTTCTAAAAAATGTGCAAGCTAAAGGGCAAAGACATATAGAAAGTAAGGCATATATGTTAGCGAAGTTTCTACCCAAATCCAAAGATTTAATAAGTTATTAATTTCAATAAGTATACAAAGAGGGTATGAAAAGCTGGACATGAGCCGGCAGTGTGCGCTCGCAGCCCAGAAGGCCAACCAGATCCTGGGCTGCATCAAGAGA
>JAVKLA010000057.1:14686975-14699424 GCA_034782735.1 Sagittarius serpentarius | reverse complement strand
ATCCCACTGGGTGGGGGGGGAGCGAGTGAGCGGCTGCGTGGTGCTGAGTTGCTGGCTGGGGTTAAACCACGACATAGATTTATTTAATATCACTTAAAAAGTTACAGTTAAGTCTTGCAGATTTCCACCTCTGAATCAAACAGATGTTGTCAGATTACACACACTGCACATAAACCAGAGTCACTTCAAAACTACAAGCTTATTTCAGAACCTAACCCCTTCCAAAACTATTTAACAATTCATTTCTATTTGATTCTTGAAACACAGTCCATAATCAAAATTGCATACACTTTTATCGTTACTTTATAAACAAATAGAGCTTAAGTGGTAAGGGAAAAACCACCATTGCATAGCTGGAAAATGTCCTAGTTCACAAACTCCCTCCTTTCTTTTTTGTTCAAAACGCTTTCACAATTCAAGTAAAGTTTGAATTGGAAGCTTTTTGACCTGTTGCAGGCAGGGAATGTTCTACTCCATTGCAATACTTAATAATGAAGTGCGTTTTGTTACAAAATAATTTGCCACTACAGCTGATAGTATCTTACAGACAAGAGTAAACAGTATTAGCAGTCTTTTTTCTTTCTTATATAAAATACACTGTATTAAGGTTAATGAGGAAAAGACAACATTGCATATGTTGTTACTTCTCATAACTGCGAATTTCCTGTTATGAAGAATTTGCTTTGAGCTGTGAAAGAATACGAACTCCAACTATATATGACCTCAGTGTTTACAATGGAACTATATAAGTGACAGACTTTGGGGCAGGAGGGGCATTTTACCTTACAGCACAGAATTGTTTCAGTTTCTGTCTCTAGTTTTCAAACAAGATGGCTGCACACTTATTGTTGGTAAATGGGTACACAGTCCAGTCACTGAACTGGAACAGAAAGGTATAGGGGAAGAAAGAAGGACAACAATGAAAAAGGCAACTTGTTATACAATACTGACAATATTTCTTGATAAGACACTACCTTCACTAGTAGGAAACAATCTCAACATGTTCTCATAATGCATATATACACATGCCTAACTAAAACACTTGTTTTAGTTTATTGCTGAAGATCTCCTTTAGGCTTTTCAAATGCGAGTGACTTTGCATCGTATTTTCAGAAAACAGGGCAGTGCCAGAATCTCACATACATTTCTGCCTTCTGTACACATGGTAAGGGTTCCCACGGAATATCTACATAGCAACTTCTAAGAAACTGCATTAAAACACCTTTATAAGCATAACTTAAGATTAGTGTTTTTCAAACTTTTCCACTGGATACACAGAACTATTTAGAGATTCTCTCTATATAAACACTATACACCATAATGCATCTAGGTTTGCTTATTACCCATTCCCTTAAAAACTGTTTATGCTCCCAGAAAATGACTGCTCCCAGGAAGTCCAAGGACCCTATACGAAAAATCATTCGTTGAACCTTGAGAAGTGCTAGATAGTACAGGTATTATCATCCTCCCTCCACCCCAATGTATGTATTTTTCACAAGGAAACTTGATCAGGAAGAGAAAGATGCATGTCCAAAGATGTGTGACAACTGATGCCAATGAAACTTAACAGAATCCAAGCCCTACATTTGAAATATAAAATTTTACTTTTTTTCCAGGCAAAATATTGTAGCTAACAATGACTGGGAGAAATCAAACTGAACCAATGTTTCTGAACAGCTGTCTAAATGCAAAGTTTAAATTACATTTTTCTGTGGTGCACGAAACTGATCAGTACAGCTTGTTCAGAGCTTTTCTCCTGAGTTTTTCCTCCCTCTACTTTAAAATAACGTTACACTGTAACAACCTGGAAACAATTTTAAGTTGCCAACCTTTTCCCTGTCTCAAATACAAATAGGAAATGCTAGCTCTGTCTTAAACCTTTGAAAAACTCTGCACCTATTGTCTTGCAGTTGTTGAAAGCATTAACAAGTGAAGAAGACAATTTAAAAAAAATCCTGTCAACCTCCCTAAAATAAATAACCATCTAGTTTTTAATCTCTTTATATTTTTAGATAAATCACATTTTAGAAGGTACTGAGAAGAAATCCTTCATATAGACACAAGAAGCAGTATGAGATACAACAGAAAAGATGCAACATCCATTTGCAAAACAGAAATATTTATACTTCAAGTTTCTTATGTACCTACACTGCAACTCTTCAGAGATGTATAATGACTATTTACTTACAATAAATTTTATTAAAACCAATTATTATTAAGCAACATTAATTCAAAAACTTGTAATCATGTAAATTAGAAGAAAGTAGTGATAAAACAAGGATGCCAAAATATAGATGGATTGAATGAAAAGATGATTTGTCTGTGCTAATTAACATTACAATTCAAGGTATTTCATACGAAAAATCAAAATGCAGTCTAAAAAAGATCTATTCATTCTAACTAAAACACTACGCAAAAAGTTACCGTGAGTTAATGACCGAAAAAACAAACATCCTCCTCCTCTCCTACCCAAATCTGAGCACTGAATGAAGCCTGAACTGAGGGTTTTTCTTTGTTTGGGTTTCTTCTCCATGTTTGATCAGAAATCACTAAAGGGTGCTAAAGCAACAATTACTAAATGACTTCAAATCATAAGTAGGACAGGAAACTGAAATGCTAACAGGGAGGCTGCATTTAGGCTATGGTAAATACGGTACTACATTACCTAGTAACGTATTCTCTGATGACATGGAACAGATCTATGTTGTTTAATGGATTATATTATCTGCTTTGACCAACAGTGGGTTTTGTGGTGTTTTTTTTTCCCCACATGGATATGAACACAAGAGTCCAACTTTGATTTTGCTTTCATAATTTGTTAGAAGCATTGTTTTTAAAGATACTTTGGTCTTCTGGTCACCACGTAGGACACAGCAACTACTCATTTATATATGAACCTTCATATGTATACCAGAGTTCAACTCATAAAATTGGTAAAGGAAATTGTTTTTTAAATAGTGTTTGGGAAGAAAAGGAGATAGAAGGATGCATGACTAGATTTACTGGAATCTACTGGAAGGGCAGAGCTGCAGTGAGGTAGACCTTTTGTCTCAGTTCATCAAAAGATCTCTCCCAAAGCTGTAGAAGTTTAAGATCGAACTTAATCACACCACTAATTGTTCATCTACCAGGTACAGTACATATGTCTTTGTAAAAACAAAACATGATACACTGCTGTCTTAGACTGGCTGAATGCTGGTGCACATCTAAGTGCTTATGCTTCCACATAAATCTGCTAATACAAACCTGTACTTAACAGGGATTCAAATGAAATACAGCAGTAACAGAGCTAAAAAAGGAACAAAGGGTATTGTTAACTTCTCTTACCATAGTAAAACCCAACGAACTTGGCTAATTTCAGAAGGTATTTTTGAAAGTCACACATACCCAGAATTGAAAGATACAGCCCTGCTCTTCCTAGGGACTTTGTACAAATTGTATTATTGGATGTTAGAGGGTATTTATTCTGCAACAAATCTTCAGCAAAAAAAAGATGCGTAAACTTCATTCATTCTTTGGCTTAGTCCAAAAACACCAGTGACAAGTTTCACTCTAAATATTCTGTAGCCATGTAGTTATCCAGAAGGATGCAGGAGAATCATTGTACGAACTTGTGAAATCTGTGGATTGCAGAGGACTTTGTGCAGTTCTGAGGAAGTCACAATGGCTTTTATTTATGGAACTCGGTGACTAATGATGCTGATGATTTTGGTTTTTTTTTTCATGGTTGTGCTTAACTTTAGTTAAGAGTTACATATACGAGTTTAGCTGGAAGAATATATTGGCTATGCCATGTAAGACTAAAGATCCAGGTTTTGTAGTCGCTATAGCCATAGTTTCTGACTATCAAACAATACTTGTCTAAGCTACCTCAAGTCACAAACAGAACGGGATCTTTAAAGAAAGATGGGCTTGAACAGACAGGAAAAATATATTTCACTGGATCTACTAGATAATGTATTTTATTATAGTTCCTGGATGTGATGAAGTCAGAAAAAGCAGATGAATATGCAGGTCCCCACCCTTTGTCAGGTCCTTCAAGAAGCAAAAATCACCCAGCTAAATATATTAAACAATTGTACGTGGATAAGGTTTTACTGTATTTCCACCAACTTTAAAAAGCTTTAGTGCAGACACCACCCCGGAAAACACTGGTAGGGACTCAGTGACATGAGTGACATCTACTGAGTGAAGCTCTATGCTTCCTGAAGCACGCAGGCCTCCCTCCAAGCTCTGCAACTCAAGAAGACGGTCTAACCCTAGCTCATTTCATGACTACAACACAAGGTAGCTAGTCTCCAGATGGCACATCCTACTTAATTAGGATATACAGCCATCTTAATATTAGAAGTCTTGTTAATAGCTTTTGGAAAATTGCAATAGTCTAATTTTTCTAGATGAGGGCATAATTTTTGGCCTAAAAAGGAAAGGTCATTGAAAAACAGATTACGAAGCCAGTCTGTCAAACATAGAATACTCACTCTCTGCTGCTTGTAGCAGCCACTGGTCTAAATGACACATGCAACATTTTTGAAACAGTGATACAATTCATTCTGTAACACAGCTTCTTGCAGACATCTGCCTCATTAGGCTTGCAAGATAATAATTTTTCCTACTTAAAATGCAGAAAAATCTTTCAAACTGTATGAAGAGGTAGTAAGCTTTTCATGGGCTAGATATGTTGCCACTGATCTCTTCCAGTGAAGTACAATACTATTTTTCATTAATGAGGATACAGCTAGAAGTGATCCACGAAGGAAATTTTAAATTGGACAAGTAGCAAGAGCAGTTTTCAACTTTCGGTTTAGTACAAAATGGGGAACAACCTGACTGAACAACAGTAGTAAAAAAATTCCTAAGAATTACAAATCATTCATTAGTGAACAAAATAGAACTATGGCAAAAACGGTAATTCAGTTCTTATGCTAATTCAAAGGTATGCTGTATCTGGGACTAAGGCGGCAGCCTATTAGTAAAAGATGGCCTCTCTATTTGTCACTTATAAAACCCACAGCTACAAAAATGTACCTGAGTGCTGGACTTCTCTAAGAATACAGAAAAACTAGAATCCTGAAGAGCAATCAAAATGCTAAAAGCTTCAGAAAGTATAACTTAAGAGGAATGGTTAAAGGAATGAAATTTGTTAAATGCAAAAAAAAGAAAAAAAAAAAAAGTAGAGGAAGAACATGGGATATCCCAGTAGAGCAAAAGATTCACTGAAAGATTTAGAAAATTTTAGGCATAATGTCTGGACAGACTTTTTAAGCATATATAACTCTGTCTCAAAGAATTTATCTACATCTTGAAGGTCTCTTGTGGTCTTACCTATATGTAAGCATATGAAAATCTAAGAATCTTTCAATCCTGTAGTGTCACTGTGAGCAATCATTCACCTTACAGAACTCAAGGTGAAATGTTCGAGATGCATCTTAGCAGGTGGAGCTAGCTGGCTTAGGAAAAATGAAAGAAATCAGGGTTTCACTGGCTTGACAGCACCGGGACTACAATGCTACCGTCTAGATATCCCCAATATTTAACTGTATCAGTATTTACAAGTGGTGTTTCTTGTTTTACAAATCTTTTATGAAAACAAGCATATGTAATTGATCTTCTGCTAAGAAAATTTTTGTTCAAAGTATAAAATAAGAAATAAGGCTATATCATTTTCTCATATATTTTGTTGTAACACATTGAACCTAATTCCTCAAGGCATGTAAACATATGCTTAACTTAAAGTAGGTGGACAACCTAATGAAGGGACTATCTCCTCACCCAAAAATTAGCCAGTGCCCTACATGCTAGTGCTCACAATGCGTATTTGACATTGGCTGTCCACAACAGCATGTTCTGGAGTATACTATCAGTGCGCGTTTGCGTGCCTGCACATGTAGAAAGACATGTAGGGCAGTAGCTTCAGGAGGGAAGAGAGGAATTAAAAGAATGGAGTTATGACTTGGTTGTGAGGTACACTAACTCCTGCAACCAAGGAAAAGTCCCAGCTCCCCTAGTCAAGAACAGCCCATACACTTAATACAACTCAGACGCAATAGGGACTCAAGAAGCAGATGACTAACTCTGCTTGGCACTGCTCCCCCTCCTCTCCCTTCCCACCATTTCTGCTTCCTGATCAGAGTTGCTGTTTCATATGTTCCAGCATGTGTTATGGCTTCTCTGGCTAAATAGACCTAGACACTCAGACTGCTAGAATCACTGCAAAAAAAAAAGGAAGGTTGTGGTACTGTACAATAGCTGACCTCCAACAGTCTCCCAGCACTACCTAGGCTTATAGAATGTTTACCCTGATCATGTAGACATTCTGGGCTGTCAGCAAGCTCATTTATCTCTGCTCAACCCTCCTGGGCACGCAAAATTGTATTGGCATGCACCCACAAAGTAGGCAGAATGTCTGAGCTCTGGAGATTCTACTCTCCAGCTTGTTGCTCGCTGAGTGTGGAACACACATATGAAACCTGAATCTGGAGCATTACAGATCAGTGGCTTAGAGACCTTGTGACCCCAAGAATCACAATTCCTTCTCTCTTTTCCATCTGAAGATGCAGTTACTGCAGCCTTTGAAAAGGCTGAGCTTAGGAACGCAAGACTGAAAGGGACCACTGGAAGGGTGACTGTATCCAGTTCCACCCTTATTGTCAGCAACCAAGTGATGGATGTCTTGCTCAGGAAGGTTGACAGAATGTGTATTCCACATGGCACTACAAATACAAAATTTTTCCTCTAATCTGTACCAATCAAACTGTAGTAAAATGAAAAAATATAGCCATAAAATTTACATGCAGACAAGAAAGAAAACCAAAAGCATAACCAGTATTTTATGCTCCTGCAACAATGGGAAGTTAGATAAATAAATAAAAGTTGCAAATGATCCTACAGAGGAAGCCCATATCACACAGAAAACGCAAACAAAGATACAACACTTCAGACCTTATCTGGGGATGCAATCCCTTCTATCCTAATCTTTCTGATAGTTTAAGGCTAAGCAGGACTCACCCATTAAGCACTTCAGCCAACATTTTACTGGAAGACCAAAAATGATGTCAACAAGCTAATTCACAAGCCACAGAGGAGAGAAAACGATTCTCACTGACTTTAACGGAAACAAAGAAAGGCCCTGAAGCATGGCAGTAAGGCTTCATTTCCCAGCTTCAGAAACTGTTCGTTCTGTTGTACAATCCCATCAATAAATACAGCAATTGATATCTAAAAATATCTTAGATCGCTTTTTCCCCTCTTGTGTGCCTGCTTGGCTCTTCTAGAATTTCACCCTCATTGCTGCTAAGAACCTTTCTATAGTGCCTCATCTGAATTTAGAGATGACCAACGTCTATCTTCTTCACTTTATTATGGATCACAACACATCACCTTTCTTGCCTCTGTAACTACCCACTTGTAGTTGGTGGCAAGTATCAAAATCCAGAAAATAGATTGCTCTCCTCCTCCTATTTGTTTGGCTGTAAGAAGACCCATATGATTGATTAAAGAGGATATACACCCTTTTGACTTATGAAATAAATAAAACATGACTTAGATCAGCAGGTATATGGTATTATTTAATTGCCTTAAGACATATGCTCATTTTCCCTTTTACAACTGTTGCCTCAAGCCTTCAAAAGACTAACAACTAAGAAGGAGGTGATAGCTTAAAGATAAAAAACTACAGCAAGGTATGGTATGCTTCCTATTCAAGGACTGTTTAGATTACACATACTCAAGGTAAAGCTTATCTAGTTTAAGACTCTGCTTACAATAGAGGATGCTTAAGGAGTGTTTGGATAATAGTCAAGGCACCAGATAATGGGCATTTCACAGCTGCAGCCTTGCTAATCAAGGACATACATCCTCATTCGGCATTGTACTGAGAAATGAGGGGTTGGTAAGAGAAACAAAGCCCCTAGTGTCATCAGATGACACGTGACCATAAAGGACAAAAGGAGTAGTGGTATCCTCCCCAAGCGACCACTGGAGACACCCCCCATGCAGGCGTAGAAGACTCTGGGATGCTTGCTCAAGAGAACACATCATGCTTGCTCAACATAATGAATATGCAATAGTTAGGTGGAACGTATGTACTACATAGGCACGGTGCTTTATCTGTAGTATGTAAGTATGGCCTGAAAAACCTCAGGAGGTGTGCTCGATTTGTGGAAACCTTCCACCTTGCACCCTCTGCAGAATAAAGCAATGTCTCCTCTCTACACATACTTTGTGTTTCAGGAGTTACTTTCTGATCAGGCAACACAACCACAAAAACATGAATTGAAACAGTAAAATTCACTTAATTCATATTCTTATGGTGAAAAGCTCTTGTTTGGTGACATCCAGCACTAGGAGGGATTTCATTTTCTGAGGGCTTATAGGCTCAACTACAGCAACTGTTGTGAATCTCAGCTGATACCTGAATTAAATTACATTTAACTCTAAGTCATTCCAAGTAATTTGTTACTAATAGTGGGTTTAACAGCTGTTCATGTAAATCATTGTGAAAGCTTTTAAATTACTGGATTTATTCAAGTCTTTAGATTCTTTTTTAATATTCAAACCAAAACGGATTATAATCTGTTTATCCTCTTTGCCAAGGCGCCTGCAGAACAAGAAAATAAAGTCAGTCATTTCTATGTGAAACACATAGTGCTTGATGCTTCTATCAGTGCTGTAAAAATATGCAAGTGAATCCATGTTTCAAGCACAATATGAAGTAGAGAAAAAGGAAACTGCAATTTTTGAGTCAAGTGTATTATCTAAGAAAACACTTAAGCATATTCTGAAGATTTTACTCTCCAGGAAGAGAACTTAGTTTCAGTGATGTGGAAAACTTTTTAGCTTCAAGGTAAGAAAAACTCAAACAAACATACAAAGGTTAAGAGGAAGTTATGAGGACTGTGTACATAAAACATTGTGTTGCATACTTAATAACTCCATGGATACACACCTGAGTATTTTCACCTTATCTCACAAGCAAGAACAATTAAAAAAAAAGTGATTTTAACATATTACAAAGACAGAGAAAATAGACTTGTTTGGGGTAAGAAGGGCTACCCATGGGCAGCTAATTTACAGTTGTTAAAAAAACCTGGACATCCAGCATGTATAAGTACCATGTAACACTATAAAATTTAAAACTCAGCAAAGATTTAGTCATCTGCTTTGGTATATGCCCAGATAGAAAGTTAAATTCATTAAAAAATGTACATGAAGTTAACTGTGTTCTTCAGACTTTGCAGGATTGAAGTCTACCTGCATGATTACATCTCAGTAACCCAAGTTCACCCTTCTCAATAAGCATGTCAGGTTCATAGGCGTATAATTAACTATCAGTTTTCATGGTCACAGTACCTCCACCACAGTATGCTTCCCACAACTCAAAAGTTATTAAAATAAAGTCCTCATCACTTGGAACAGGCTTAAAATAAATAATAATACAAAAGTAGTAAACAAACAAAAAAATCAATTGCACAATTCTCCTTAAAAAAAAACCAAACCCAAACAAATACTACTGCTGAGATGTTTGAGACAAATATTTAAGACAGCTTGAGTAAAACTTACATCAGCTTTTTCACTCACTTGTGCATCTAGAAAAGTATGCTCCACCATGAATTAAAAGTTCTGCTTGGACTTTCATCCGATTTCATTCTGTTAGTAAGAAGACTTAGTCACGCTGAATAAACCTAAACAGTTTGTCTATACTGGGAAGATTTTCCTGTGTTTGAATGCAGCTTTGAAGAATCAAGTAAGCTAACATAACACTGATTATCACTGATGAGCCAGAGTAAAGCAAAGCAAATTGAGGTCATCAGCCAGTCAGGTAACCTGACAGTCTTGAAATGTGCACGATAAGATTTGTAGTACAGACCACTTAACCCTAAAAAGGTTGATCTTGTGTATTACACCTTAATTTTGTAGGCTTTTTTCATAAAGATTATCTTTAGGATTTCTTTCCACTTTAAATACTCAAAAGTTTTGCATAAGCCTTATGTTTTCCGCGATGAACTGGTGGTTTACATGCTAAAAATAGTAAATATCTCCCCTTTTGAGGAGGGTGGAGGAGATGGAGTTACGATCAAAATACTTATGCTCTTCTCTCTAATTAGAACAATGAATCAAGATACCTGACTGATGTAGCTTTTTCTTGTTAAGAAGTATAGGTGTTACTACGCCCGCAAATACAATTAAAGACAGGGTGTTTCAGAATATTTGATGATTAGAAAGTGGATAAATGCACCTCAGGTACAACTGTCATACAACCTCATTCCTCACCCTCTTGAAATTTCTGCCACAACAGGGTACGCTCTTACAGCAGAAACACATTATTTCTAATAACAGCCGAATACTACCATTATAAGTATTGAAATTACTATAATGATTTTTTTATTCCTTTTAAGAGAGTCACACTTTTTTGGACATACACTGTATTTAGGATTTTACCTTTCTACTGATTCTAGCTATGCTCCCACCTAAGTGAACTACTAAGGAAACTAACACTTTTGCTGTCTGAAACAAAGTTGGAACATTGACTTGTTGCACAGTGTTTACTGCAGAAACAAAACAGCTGTGGGCATTCTTAACACTCACATTGTAAGGTTACAATAAAACATTTCATCTGGAAGCAAAGGATCCATTTTCTTAAATCTACGCAAGAACTAACAGATGCACGTCATGACTATGCATGACATTTTAAAAAGACATTTAAGGCACTGTGCTCTGTCTTTTTCCTAGCCTACACAGGCAGGGCCTAAGTAGCATTATCAAACATAATCATTACAAAATGAGACAAGTTAAAAAAAAAAAAGAAAGCCAACCCAAACCTCAAAAAACTTTCTTTAAAAGTCAAGTTTTATTATTAAAAAGATACCAGTAAAGGCCAAGGATGTTTTATTTGTCTTCTTATTTCCAAGACAGGAGAAGGTATGAGGACTTTGTGTCTATGATATTTCTCACAAATGCAGGGTGAGGGTTTTTTAAAGGGACAGGTTTTAGGGGTAGGTAAGATGCGTAAGGGGGCTAAATTAAAATTCAAATACGACTGTAGGACACCTACATTTAGGGCTTTAAAAACCACCACTAACTTGCTAAAATGGTGAAGTACTGCCAATTCAAATGAAAGCACTGTCAGAAAAAAGCGAATTGCCAAGAGGCCTACCTACAGACAAAAGAGACCGGACTTCCCTTCGGCGAAGCCACAACTAACCACTGCCTTCACACAGAACTGCACAGCCCTACAAATCTCCAAGCCAGTGTGTCACCTTGGGAGCCTGACACAACTCTTTTCATGTCTGCTTCTGCAACTGGTAGTTCAACGATCTCGATGCCCAACGGTTAGTTAACCTGCATGGAAAAATAAAAAAAGGGAAGACTGATGAGGAAAGTTACCTCTTTCCCCCACAACCGCCCAGTCAAAACCGGATGATGTGTCCGTGCATGAAGACTTCGTTCATCTCAAGAACACTGGCTTGCTTCTTGAACTTCAGAACTTCTTGAATGTTTCAGAAAAAAAAAAAAACAAACCCAGAACAACCCGCAATTAATTATTCTGGCACTCAGCAACTCTTAAGAGATGGGTTTACACACCATTACTTTACTCTTTCCTCACGGTTTTACATAGATTTGCACCTTTTTGTTTATGACTCCAGTTATGATCCAGCGGTAATATTATCCTTGCAAATCTCTACACAGGCTCACACAAGTTTTGCGAGGAAACACTGTCGAAAATGTCAAAACGCGAGCAACTCCCCAGTCTCTCCCGTAAGCAGCACCAAACGGGATTTAAAAAGAAAAGTCCTCCACCAGACGAAGCCCCACAAAGTGAAACAGACTTCGTTTTTTTTTTTAAAAGAAAAAAAAGAAAAAGAAAACAAATCAAACGGAAAAGGCCCCTCCGCACCGCTGGCCGCCGGCCCGCCCAAGGGCAGGCTCCCACCAAGAACACCCGCTCGCCACCGCCACACGGCTCCGGCCCGGCCTCCCCCGCCGGCGGCACCGCTCCCCTTGGCTCCTGCCGCCCCGGCGGAGCGCGCTTGCGCCACCGCTGCCACCCGGGCTCCCGGCTGCTCCGGCCTCGCCATGTCCGCTTCCTCCTCCTCCTCCTCCTCCTCCGCGGCCGCGCTGCGGCCGGCCACTCACCTGATCTTTGACATGGACGGCCTCCTGCTGGGTGTGTAGCCTTCGCCCCTCTCCCCTGCCGCCGCCGCCTGGCCTCCGCCCCGCCTTGGCCTGTCCCACGGCGCCGAGAGGCCCGGTCCGCCCGTCCGGCGGGCGAGGGGCCGTAGCTGGGGACGGGCAGCCCCCTCCTCTCCCCGCCGCCCCGCCCCTCCGCCGAGGCGCCTCCCGGGGCCGGGGGCAGCGGGCCAGGCCGGCGCCGTGCGCCGATCCGTCAGGGCCTGCTCGCCGCGGGCGGGCCGGCGGGGGGGGAGCCGGGGCGCCCGGGGCGGCGTGGC
>JAVKLA010000057.1:14642842-14668355 GCA_034782735.1 Sagittarius serpentarius | reverse complement strand
CCTTTTGTTATTATTGTCACTTTCTTGTTGTTATTAGTGTCATTGCTAGTTTCTTCCTTTCTGTTCTATTAAACTGTGCTTATCTCAACCCATGAGTTTTACCTTTTTTCCAATTCTCTCCCCCATCCCCCTGGGTGGGGGGGAAGTGAGTGAGTGGCTGTGGAGTGCTTAGTTGCTGGCTGGGGTTCAACCACGACACCTACTCTGGTTTGATCGGTAATGAATGAAACAGATTTCCCCAAGTCAGGTCTGTTTTGCCTGTGATGGTAATTGGTGAGTGATCTCTCCCTGTCCTCATCTCCACCTACGAGCCTTTCGTTGTACTTTCTCTTCCCTGTCCGGCTGAGGAGGGCAATGACAGAGCAGCTTTGGTGGGCACCTGGCATCCAGACAGGCTCAATGCACCACAGTGTTAATTAAGAAGATATATTTTGTTAATCTTCTGCTGACTTTGATAACGCATTGACCCTTTTGGTTTCATTTACCTTGTGTGGTAGTTTTATCCAAGTGCCTTGGAACATCTTTCCAAACAACTTTTTAAACCCTGTTTTGCATTCCTCAGGTCAGCGGACTAGCTGCCATGTGTTTTCAGCAACGTATCGAGAAGAAGAGACACCCCCGTGGTGAAAGGCGAACTTCCTTGTGAACATACTATAAGCTGTAATTCCCAGAGCTAGTAGTTGGTCCTCTGGATGAGAACAGCCCTTGTACAATGCTGTGGCCGTGTTATAGTAGTTCATATGCTAATGACAGTGTAACTGTTACTGACTTGGGCCTTGTCATACACATGTTAAAAAGTTATGTCTCTGTTAGCCATAGGTTTGAGTCCAACAAGCGGCACTGTGTAGGCACCGTATCAACTGCTGTTTGCATAGTTCTGTTTTTAATGGTTAAGGGCCTGTGTGAATGCCTGAAAAAGCCTATCAGGCAGTTTCTATGAATCAATAGATTTTCTATTTTTAAACTAATGAGATGCTGTCAGGTAGCTATGTTTAGTAAGTACAGTCTTAGAATGTTTTGAAGTAAATCAGTTATATTGCCTGCTATTTCAAAGCTGGATTCCCTCATGCTCCAGAATTTTTTTCACGTGCTATTTTGTATTGGTGGTGGAGTAATTTTTACAGCTCCACATCAGACAAGTGTTTGCATGGTTTATTCGTGAACTGTTTCTTTCGCTTCCCTGTGGCATTAAAAAGAATGATAAAGTGCATATGTGAATACAAGATAGCGTTAAGATATGTCTTTTGTATTAATGTAAACTAAAAGCCTTTTGAATTTGTTCAGAAGCTTCTTCTCCTCCCCATAGAAGTAAAATGTTTCTGTGCATGTAAGATGAGAAATTGGCTTCCTCTGTAGCTGCCATTGAAGAATTCTCCCAGTAATATAAGCCCAGAGGGGCAAGTATGTGATACTTGTTTGGGAACAGTTCTGTGCAGCTATTATTTTTTGGGCACCAAACTTACTTTCTTTTTAAGCCTGTTAGCAAAAACTTGCATTCATAGTAGGATGTCTTATATCAGAGAAGGGCAGACAGACTGACAGCACTTTGAGTGAGTTAGCCAGTGGCAGTGTGTTTCTCTGGACTTAGTGAAGTAATCACCATGTAGCATATTTGTGTATCTTAGAGTGTACTTATATTAATATTATAGTACAATGGAAAAAAGGAAATAGATTTGCAAAAATTAAAGCAGCAGTACAGACTTTTACTTGCTCCTTACTAAAATGAATAATGGATCATTTCAGTGAATTTTTCTAAGTGCTAATCAAAAATATAACGATTTGCAAATCATTACTCAATTAAATTGGAAGCAGTAATTTTAATTTTCAGCAATTATAGTAATTATTTTTTCTTTATCTTTGGAAGTTATGGTTTATCAATCATGTAAAATGGTTTACCGGATAACTTGCTCTTTATAACTAACTTACGATTTTGAAGTAGCCGTTATTTGGTGCTTGCTATTTATTTTAATAGAGGCTTTACCTTCCTTTAACTTCCAGGTAACAGTAAGATGAACTTATGTGATACTGGTTATGAGAGTAGATCAGTCAAAAGGTACAAGACATGAATGATGCAGCAGCATTTCCTTTGGTTTGATGGGCTAGCCTGCATTTAGGTTCAGCCTGCCTGGTTGGTTACATCAGCACCACATGCCCTGAAATTTAGCCATGGCTCAAGTATTTTGGTTGAGCATGCATAAACGCAATGCTTATTTCCTCCTGTGACAGTGACTGAAGTGGGTGTCTCTTTAAGGTGATAAATTTAGATTTCATTTTTCTTCATAAGCAAGTTCATTTGGAAGGAATGGGGGGGAATACTACAGCAAAGAATAGAACATTCCTGTTCCTCATTTGCTCAGGAGGCCTTCCTTGCTAAGGGTTTGAACCAACATCCCTTTAATGAACCCTTAAGTCAACAGGCTCCAGATTGATTTGTATTCACTGGCTAGTACTCATCTGAATTTTATTCTTTAAAAGGCAGCTTTTGTCTTTAAAACACAGTACTGTACACACACACACAATGTATGTATATATGTAAAAATATAAGTTTATATGCTTTATATATATATACAAGCATATAAATGGTTTATATGTGTATATATATGTATATAACATAATAGCATAAAAAAATCTTGTGGGATATTAGAGAAGCAGGCTCAGGCCCTTAGGGTGGATTGAAAGGCTGAGTCTAATTTTCTGGGCTAGTGCTGTAACACTTAGGCTATTGTACAAGCAGTAATTTCTGTTGTCTGCCTTCCTCATCCCCACTCTTGCTAAGCTGCTGTAAGTGATTTTGAGGTCATCTGTTAAACTGCTGGTTTTCTCTCCTCTTAGCTGTCGTGGGTAACCATAGTCATGCATTCTTAAACTAGCTTTCACAGTAGTGAAAGCATGAATGGAAGGATGTTGGGAGTGAACCGCAAGACTGAACTTTGGCCGCAAATAGCAAGATAGCTGTCTACTAAAGATAGTTTATTTACAAAAAAAAAATCTTCAAATTCTCCTTTCCTTTCTTTCTGATTGTTTTTCTAACTCAGGAGCCTTCAGCTCTAATTCTTCAGTGGCTCTGGATGGTTTAAATGAATTTTTGCAATTTCAGACCTGTTCCAGTGACAGTTGCATAGTTGCTGGTCTTTTGCATTGCTTATACTGGTTTTGTCTGTCTTGTTTGACGGCTGGTATCTTAAGGGGAAGATCTTAGATTCCCACTGAAAGAAATGGTAAGGGTAGAAAAAGAATGGGGAATGAAATACACACCATGCTTTATTCAGTGGCATAGTCTATTGTTCCCTCAGTGACCGGTTTTTATAATGCTGTTGTATTTTTATGTTTCAGTAGTTTGTCATAATGTATTATTCCTTCTTAATTTTTTTGAGGTGGAGCTGTAATTGATAAACTGTGGATAGTAATATCTTGAATTATCCTTCAGGTTGAGAGGATGTTCCTTGTTCCATTCTAAGTTTGCTATTTGGAGGCCGTTGGTTTCTCACTCTTCTTTTTTCCTGCTTACCAAAACCACCAGCAGGATCTTGCAAGTTTTGTGGATAGTTCTGTGGGTTTTATCTTGGCAGTGGTGTTTCCTAAACTCTGTGATAGTCCACATACCATTTGGAAATATGGTGAACATACCACTGTTTGAGGTTCATATCCTCAGTTATATGGATATTTCAAGAATTGGTTCACTTGCATGATCGAACAAGCTAAGAGCATATTCTGCCTGTGGGGAGAGGGGTTGTGGAGTGGCAGGCTTGATGACGGATCTCTTTAAAGCACAGAGCCTTGCTGAGAGACATCCATTCCCTGGCTTTCATTGCAGTGCTGCAGCATTTGTTATACTCCTGGGTCTCACAGACTTGACACAGGCGGTCAGTGAGCTGATCAGACGTGTCTTTTGTGTGCTGGAGAGAGAGGGAAGGGAACTGCGAGTTCATGGTTTTGCTGATGTTGAAGTAGGTGGGCATGGGGACCACGGACTGAGTTCTGCATGTGATATTCAAGACGTGACAAAGTTAGTCTTTCTGATGGACAATCTGTCACTGTTTTGGCTTTGCCATTACAGTTTTTAAATCCTGTGTTCTTTAACACTGTTCAGTTGATACAGTGGGAGAATAAACACAGAAAGGCCTGTGTTACATTTAAATCCAGAAATGAGAGAAAATGTAAATGGCATTACTATTACTGTAGCTCCATGAGTAGAGGAAACATCTAATACTCTCTGGAATGTTGATTGCCCCCACCATTTCAACAATCGCATAGATTTGTTTGCAAGTTAACGCTTTATACTGTGCTAAATGCCACCAATTGAGTTGCAAAAAGCAAAGCAAAAATTTCCATTTCTATAATTACGTTCTGGTTTATAATTATATTTATCTCTTGTACCCCAAATGAGCATTTCAGTAATTTGTATAGCTTCTTACGCTGTTGCATACCCTAAAGAGATTAAAGGAATATTGTGAAAGACTGATAGGAAAGCAAAATCATAGTCATTTGTGTGTTCATTCAGTATTGATGGTGACAAAACCTAATGAGATTTTCTCAGTCTTGGGCCAAAATGTTGGTAAAAATGACTAATTGTGCTTAAATTTGGCTAAAATGAATACTGAAGGTGGTTCTTTTCTGCGTACGGACAGAAATCTGCCTCACAGGTACGGACACAAGAACCCTATTGCTTGAATTAAAATTCATCCCTTTAACCATTTCTCTGTCCCTATAAAAATAAATATCTTGCAGAGTTCAGGTATCCAGGATCTGAATTTGACTTACTGGAATATACTGAATGTACACAATTAAAATTCTGTTTAGACTCCTAGCAGAAGGATAAATCATAGGTGTATTTCATCTGGGAAGCTTGAGGCAAAGATGAGATGGGTTATTCAAACGAAGAACTCAGAACTAATTATTAAGATGAGCTATGGCTAAGATGAGCTTTCATGCCTGCTAACCCCATCTCCTTGACAAACTAGAGATTATTTTAGAATTACAATAGCATAATTTTAATAAATTCAGAAGGTGTATAACCTTCTGAAAAAATAAAGTTCCATATTCGTTCATGAAGTCATAATCTTCTGTCTTAAGCTGTCTTCATGTGTTAAGTGGTTGATAAAGCTGAGGTTTAGATACTGGCTTGGTGCTTGCTGTACCCTCAGCCTACGTAGATCTACACTTCTGACTCTGCAGTGATTTGGGCAGATCATACACTCCAGTTGTGCACTGTGGTCTGATGCCAAGTGACCTGTAGGTTTTTCTGAATATGCGTCAGCAGTTTTTTGTGCCAGATCACAAATTGAGGAATCCAGTGCCTCTGTCATTCTTGTCACTTTATTTGTATTTATTGTGACTGGCTTTTACACACTGTAAACAGCACCAGTGGAGTTGACTGTGCTTTTTATATAGAAGGGTTGCTATAAAAATGATTAGAAGATGATATGTGTCTAGGGAATGGATATTACTCGTTCCCAGTGAAATATAGTGAGTGGATGGACAGTATGTCGTGCTGATAATGTCCATATAAAAGATATATCAAGGGACGAGAGGTAGAAAGATTAGTATTTTGAAAGGCAGAAGAGAATCAAGCTGAGGTTATACATTTACTGCAAATTGCAGGAGCTAAGAAGTCTTGCTTTGCCTTCCCCCTGTTAGAACAGGCCACTGCCACGTGTATCCTGTTGTGCTCTCAGCTTGTATTCCTGATCGGAGCTGGCAGCTGGGGCTGGATTCACTTGCTGAAATGTATGTATTTATTACAACTTGGGATGCTGTAGGGCATCTGGCTGCTCATGCAGTGAGGTGTGAGTCTTGCCCAGATTACTTTTTTTAATGTCAGCTGTGTGTGGATGTCTTGGACATACTAAGGTGTCTAAGATACCAGTAGGTGCCTATAATTAGGCACTTGAACTGAACTTCTAATTCCTCGTTTGTTTTATTTCATTGATGTGTTATGTTCATGTGTGTGCACTAGATTTAATTTCTTGCTGTATTGCAGATTTATAGTAGTTTGAAATGAAGATTCGTTGCTATACTTAAACTGACCAGTCAGTTGTGCTGTGGTTTATTTCTTGTTACAATGGTGAAAAAGCTAGCCTACCTCTTACCTGTTAAGCACTTTTTTGGAGATTCCTCCATTTCAATGGGAATAAGAAAACTTGAAGTTGTATCGTTATTTAGTATTTATTTACTGCTGTCTAATTATAAGGGGGACATACAGATTTTCCTTTGTCTTCAGTCAAAAAGAACGTATGTCCTTATCTGTTATGCATGTACGTAGAAGTGCAGCTTTTTCAGCAGTGGTGTCCTCAGATTCCAATTGGAGATTTTGCACTCTGTGTGTGTGCTCTGTGTGTGTCATTTTTTTCCCCAGATAGATCATGTGCTGTAGTGAAACATGTCTATTCGAGCAAGTAAAATGTCCACATCTATGCTTTTTTCATCCAGTCATGAGAATTACAATCACGTTGTTTCTCAAGAATTACAAATACATAGAATCTTACGAGAGGTCATGAACCTTGAGATGATGGTGATTTTCACTGCAACCAAGTTGATGTCCAGGGTCCAAATGCTATGACTTCAGGCAGTGTGAAGGTGATCTCTGAAAGAAAAGTTGGAAGTTTTGTAAGCCGGTTCTTTTAATGGGTAATTAATGAGGAAAGGGAAGGAAAGAAGGCTTTCTGACGTACTGCTTGTTTAAGCATTTATGTTGCTTTAAACACTTGAGTAATATGTGAGACTAACATACATTTAAATTAAATGTAGGCAGTGAACAGTTGTGGTGTGTTGACCAGTTTTGGGGTTTTTTTGTTTGGTTGTTTTTTTGTGATTTTTTTTTTCTCAGCACTGAGAAAACTAAGTTCTAACACAATACAAATAGGATAACAATTAACTATTTTAATAGATTTGACTCAAACTTGTTCATGAGTTCTTTTCAGTTGGCAAACTGCAACATTGTGTAACAGGTTATTTTTAGGTCCACAATCTGGACATGATTAAGCATTTCTTTAAGAAGAAAAAGAAAATTTTGTTCACAAGTTTGGTATGTGATATTTAAAATGCAGAGGGGCTATTAAATTGAGTATCTTTAGCTATACAGCTGAGTCTTTCACTTTCAAGTAGTTTAACATGTAATTATCAGAGACCTGTAGGAGAATTTTCATGTTCTACAATTATACTTTTTGATTCCTTGTTTTATTTCTGCTTAGTTTGCTATGTATTACTTAACAGGATGAGGATTAATTTTCAGTTTCAATTTTAAACTTAGGGTAAGAATTTTATGTCTTTCACCTGGTGAGTCTGAGATACAGAAGAAAAATCACTGTATCACAAAAAAGGAAAGAGAGAACTGTGAAATTCTAAACACTGTATTCTTAATCCACCTTCTCAGCTTACGGAGAGTACCACCTGGCAGTGTGAAGCAAACCAGGGGATTTTTTTCTTAGGTTTTTTTTTTCCTTCCTGCTGTTAGCCAGCTTAACACTTTTCAAAGCCCAGTTGCTTGTGTTTCTGCTGTCATACCTTTCCCATGTGTTTTACACTTAACTTTTTTCCGTGTCATTGTTTAAGAAGCATTTGCAAAGAGTAGTACAGGTGCTTTTTTTTTTTTCCTTTCATTTTTAAGCTAAGAGGTTTTTGTGCCCTGTTAAGCAGCCCAGACAAGGATGTTGGGTCTTTGGCTGATGTTTTGGCTCAATGTCCCCTCTAGTTACTGAAGGGGAACATGGAGAAGAGTGCTCTGGCAGGCGGCAGAGCATGTCGTCTGCACCGCTGTGTGTTCCCATGGTGGTAGATGCGATGATGGGAAACGGCCGCTATGTTTCTCATTTGATTTCAGATCAGAGTCATCTGCGGATCTCAGGACAAGCAGATTACTGTGGTTAAGCAGTAAACATTTGTCAGACTGCAGGGAAGATCTTCATGTATATTGTAGTCACGGGCTCCGCTCTTCTTTCTTCTGTCTGTCTTCTTCATAGTATCTATGTTAAAGCTTAAAGTTTAAGCTCTGTTGCATACTTCTTATATACTCAGAAAATGAGGCAATGTCCGCATGAATAATTTCACTATTTTGTTATCCCTATAAAAAATATTTTTACATGGCAAAGGACATGTTGCTAAGTGAAGTCCCTAATTTCTCTAAATAAATCCCATAAGGGCAACTACTTTCTCTCCTCGCTTTTGCCTTTCATTGCTAAAGTGATAATAATAAACATACCTTTAGAGATACAGAAAGCAAAGACATGCCTGAGAAGGAAATGAAAGCATAGTTAACAGCGGTAGCTGCCATTTCAAAGGAGACTGCTTAAAAAGATAGACTGGTAGAAAAGCCACTGTTCAAGATCTTTGCTGAAATGAAGCCAAGAGTTGAAAGGACTTTTCTCCCCTGTTTTAGTGTTAAAATAAGTGTTATTGACCTTCTTTTTCAAATATTTGTCTGAGGGGAAAGACAGGAAGGATTGTTTGTTTGTTTGTATTTAAAAGAAAAAATCAGTTTGAAAACTAAAAACACCTTTGACAGGGAAGCTGATAGTTCCACTTGCAAAATGCAGCCTTAAGTTTACTCTTGCCAGAACCCCCCTGGAAATACAAGTGGGTGTGTTCTGCTTGAGTAATCCCATGTAAATGCAGAGGTGCCAGCAGCACTATAATAATGACTGTAATGTCTTTGAAGGCACTCTGAAGCTTCCGTTCAAAGACACTCTTAAATAATTAAATCTTTTTTTTTTTCAATTTACATGGAATATGTAATGACATGCCCTAAGTACCAGATTTCCTTCCCTTCTTTTCTTTCTCGTGCAAAGAATAAATAGAGTATTTTAATTAAGACACTGCTTGCTAACCTGTATAGTAAAGAAAGGTGATGAAAGGGCAGGTCTAGATAGTTCTTTGTTGTGACCCTCAGTAACCTTTTCTTAACACAGAAGTGACAGCTTGAAAAACCTAGGTACCTCTGAGGTGATCTTAGAAGTCTGGCTGCCCCTCTGCAAATAAAGGGAGGCAATTTTGTCCACTTTGATATGTCCTCTGGCTCCTGGCAGTTCACTCTCTAACCATTTATGTGGTCCTCCTTGCAAGACTGGTTGCTCAGCTGGCTGTACAGGATTTTAATCTTCTTTTTTTTTTTTTATTATTTTTTTGGCAGATACGGAGCATCTCTATACAGTAGTGTTCGAAGAGATCTGTGGGCGTTTTGGAAAGACTTATACCTGGGATCTGAAATCCTTGGTCATGGGTAAAAAAGCCCTGGAAGGGGCACAGATTATTCGAGATGTTCTGGATCTTCCAATAACCAAAGAAGAGTTATTACATGAAAGTAAAATGAAGCAGGAGAAGATATTCCCTACTGCTGAGTTGATGCCAGGTATGTTTCTCTTCAATATTTATAAACTGTTTATGGAATTACTTAAATGCTAACCAAGGCAGAAGTTTTCAATCTGCCTTCCACAAAACAGTTCCTCTTACAGACTCAGTTTCGTCACTCTTGTTTTAGCAAGTTTTACTCAAATCTACCTGTTATTTACCTGTTAAAGAGATATTTTACCTGCTAAAGGGTACTGAAAACTTTTTTTCCTTGTTTACTTGGAGAACAGCTTTTTTTCTATATGTTTTAAAAGAAGAAAAAAGACTAGGTAAATGTGCATGAATTCTGTTTTGTAAACCAGAGGTTCTTTATAGTTGTTGTTGGCAGCTGTGTAACTTGGCAAGTTAGTTTTCTCTGGCTATGAGTATAGTCCAACTTTGTTAAGCACAAATACACTTATAAATGTGCAGGCAAATGTATGAGCCCATGGGTTCTTTCAGCTGGGATTAATCTTGCCTAACCTGAACACTGAAACTTAATCACGGTGTCTGAGCCAGCTGTGTGTCAGTGGAGAGGGAGGGTTTCTCAGGTTGTCCTAAGACAGGTCGGTTTCATCTTCTGAAGATACATGTCTTTTACCAGTGACTGTGCAGGAAGCCCAAACGAGTAGCTTAAACTAGGTGCCTCAAGATAAGCAAGAGGATGAATCTTATCTGTGGTGTGAACTCATAGTTTTATATTCCATTACATTTACATCTGAAATGCTTAGAGAAAAATCCTTAGCCATACAAGACAAGCAATACCTAAAGCTAGGATTGCTGTTAACTTCTTGTACGATGTTAAACTTCCTGGAGCAAATATCAATAATTTATGAAGAAAAAAAAGGGAGGAGGGAGGAAAGGGGGAGGAATAAAAAACAATATTGGAAGTGAAATAACTACATGTCACTATAACAAGTCTAACCATTATAATTTTTTCTCTTTGAATGCGTGCTTGTTTGTTCTGACAATCTCTACAGCGCATTAATGATGTTTTAATTTTTAGATGCTTTTTTATACCTGGTTTCATAATGCATTAAGATGAAAGTTAAAAATATGTGATATGTTAGGAATAAATAACAAGCAGCAAAAAGAAAAGGTGTAATTCTTTTAGGCAGCTTAAAAACTTGAGTATTTTGTGCAGCCAACTTATGTAGTTATCTCTCTGATGTCTTATATGCAAGATTTTTCAAATTGTGTCTTTCTCACTTACAGATCCACCTAAAACTGTGAGGCTATTTAAAGTCTCCAGGAAAACAAGAAAGACGGAGGGATTTTTTTTTTTTTTTTTTTTTTTCATTTTTCATGTCAAACTTCTGGGACTAACTTTGCAGCTGTATCTTTTGCAAGACAAACAAAAAACTCTAGTCTGGGCTTAGAAAATGCAAGATGGACAGACTGGGTGAAATGTTAGGAGACACAGAGAAGAGCTGCTGTTAATGCAACAGCACAGGTAATAGATGCCATTAAGAGGATATTCTGTGCCTGCTGAGGATTGTGATAATGTGGCTGAGCTGGCTTGAACAGATTTGCAGGGAGGTGATGGAACAGATTAGCCAAAGGAAACATGAAGTTTTGTGCTGTTCTTGCCTTCAAAAAGTGAATTCTGGGCTTGCTGAAGCTGGGCTATTACAGATGAAAAAGCAAAATTCATACTGGGACAAGCAAGTAAACATTTTTATCATCGCCAGAATTGTTCAACTGGTTATCTTTTCAGTTTAACTAAATACATGTGATAACTTTCTTCAGGCTATTTTCTAAAGCAGAATTGATGTGAACTTAAATACTTCATGCTCACTGGCCATTATGGGAAGCAAAGGCAGCCTTGGTCACTGAAGTAAGGGGATCTGTACTTTCCTTGGTAGCAGCATATGCGATACAACTGAATTGCCGTGAATTTTTAGAAAACCAGGTTGATGTCAGCTAACAATTGAGAAAGAAGTGGCTCCAGCTACTTACTATTTCGTTTCCTTAAGGACTGACCTGTTCTGCAACCTGTTAACCAGATTTTTTAATCTGATACTTTTCTTCTGTCCTTCTGTATCTTCTGAGGATATTTGTTAATGTGATGCTTGTAGATTTATTCTACAGCCTCTTAATGTTCTTTAATTAAGAATGGACTTCATGCAGGTGTTTTGTAAGATGTAAAACTGTATTGTGATTTGAATTTACAGTGTTCTCTGGCTAAACTGATCTTTCAGATAGTTACAGGTAAATACAAGGAAGTGAAAGTTAATTGTCATATTTATTAATGGCGTAAGATGACTCTGATGTGCTGAGTCTCTGGCCATCTTTTGTCAGTTAATAGGCAGGTGAGGTTCTATTTTTCAACCAATTTCTACAGTTTTTCCAAAAAACAAGATTCAAATTTGGTTTGGTGGAGAGCAGTGCTGAATGATGACCAACCAACTATGTTTGAAAAAGTGACTCAAGCAAAGGAGCACTTGTTTCTGGACATAGAATGAGCTATGCCTGTATTTGTGCCAGTGATGATAACTCTGTTAATTCTCAAATCAAGTAATTGACAGGTATGTCAGTGATGGTTAAGGATGGTGTGGAAGTTTTATGAAAATACGATAGCCTGACAGGCTATATCACAGCCATGCCACTTAATGTACGACAATTCTGAGACATTAGTGGTTGAAGACGGAACTTTGACTATTTCGGTATGGCTGAACTGACTGACAAGCGTCAATACGTCAGGCTGTGGTCAAAATACAGGTTTCATCTATGAAGAGGATATATCCATTTCTAATGTGGAATTTTCCGATAACTATTTGAGAGTTTTTCCCAGATTTATTTTTAGTTCTGAAAGAAACTTAGGGAAGGCTGTTTTTTATTTCAGTGGAGAAAGGAATTAATCCAAGACAACGCTGACAAAATGACAGCACTGCCACTTGTGCTGCTTTTCTAAATATTTCGGTCAGAGTATAGACATTGTTATCTGCAAGAGAAACATGGTAGGCTTTCTGTTTCTGCAAATGCAGTACTACACTGCAGGGAAGTGGATCATCAGAAGAATAAGGAGTGACAAGTGGAGCAGAAGAAAACCACGCATATGTATGTTTGCCTATACATGTATAGTTGTGCTTTTGCTTAACATAAACACAGAATATACATAGAGTAAGAAAAAACTAACTCCAATTTACACAGCTGCCAACAGTTATTGTAATCACATCAAGGTTATGAAATTAATGCCGTTGTTTCATAGCAATCTCTGTTTTTTGGCTCATCATCATCACAAAGCACAGATCCTTAAGGATTCTGTGTTACGTATACCTTTCAGATGTTTTCCATTCCTGGGTCATTTTCATGATAACTGGGACTTCTTTGTTGCAGCTCTTGTTCAGCCAGTGCAGAATGTGATGTGCAAACTATTTTTCAGTTGAAGTACAGTCTCTTGCAGACATGAGGAGGTAATTTCATAGCTCAGTTTTAGTACCATATGAAGCCAGTCAGAAATCACAGAAAGAGAAGAAAGAAAAACAGCTGAAGTTCCAATGGCAGCTCACTCTGAAGTCATACATATTTTTTTCTTGAACAGTTCCATTCAGCTAGCAGTTTAGTTTGCTTAGCTATTGTTTCCTTGATTCATGGTGTGCCCTTAACAGTTAAACAGACTTCCTACTATGTTATCTTTTCTTTTCCTTGCCATTATTGTTTTAATGGTAGGAAACTTTAGTGAGTCCATGCTGGGCTCAGTGAGCCTGTAACCCCTAGAGATCAGTCAGTTAGCTGCAAACTCAGAATGATGCTGTCTGTTTGGCTGATTTCAAACATTTGGCCTTTGCATTAAGTCCTAAAGGACTGCAACCCAAAAATGCCTTTACCAGAAAGTCAGCAACACAGTTGACAGAGGTTCTGAATTGTGTAAAATTTAATGCTTTTATTTTTTCCATGGTCATGCATGTGTCAGTATGTCTAGACTAAAATGAGATTATCGATTTGGTGAACAAGGAGTCTCTGCCACCAGAAGGATGTCTGGTACTTTTTAGAGAGCAATAAGATGAGGAGATAGAATTCTTTATTAATAGCCAATTACCATCCAAATTGGTAAGCAGGTTATTAGTTTCCACCTCGGCTTTTATAGCTCAGGGGAAAAAAAAACATAGCATTGCAGATAGCATTTTTAATATCTCAGAACAAAAAAGAAACAGGTGGATCTGAGAGTAACATTTCCATAGTCTCACCAGATTCCTGGCAATTACACCAAGTGGTGGATAGCCCCACCTCTGTCACGCTGTCATCTTCACAGCAGCAATGCTGACTTCACTTGAGGATTGAGAACAAGTGTAGATAATAAATAGTGCTGGGCTGATGGGCTTGCAACTGTTGTACCACACCAGGCTACGTAAAAATATTTTTTACCAGTTTGTGACTTCAGTGAACAGACAGCTGCTTCTTGTTCTATGTGAGTTGTTGTTTTTTTTGGGGGGGTGTTTTTAGTGTTCAGAGGCTGCTGAGATTTTTACTGTAGAATCACTTTTATGAACTTAAAGAATTAGCATCAAATTGGCTAGGAATCTAATCAACTTGACAAAGCTCTGAGTGGTAACGTTAGCTTTTCTTTGATTAAAGAGAGTGACGAAATCTTGAAGAGCTTTAAGTTTGGTTTGATATCACATTCAATGTAGGAACTGTAAATGATTTTGAAAAAGAGGAGCAGTCTTTTCATACAGAGCTATGTTTATCCTTAAGATTTCCGTTTGTGCACAGCTGGACATAAATCATACAAAACATGCACAATGCATGTACACGGTTAATTTAAACAATGCATGGAGCATCTTGGTTTCCTTTAGGTTTTTTTATAAGCAGTAAATCTTTTCTTCCAAATACACACTGAACGCTCTCAGACAGCTTGTTTTGTGTAACTTTACAGCAAAATGAAGTGGACTTGAATATGGGGTTCTAAAGAGCCTTGGTTTTGTTGCCCCAGAGGTCAGGTGTCCTCTGTTCTCATGCTGTTGTGAGTAGAAAGCTAACTATCTACACAGCGGTGAATGAGGAGCAACACTGTGATAGATGTATACGAATATCTTAGAGGGAGTGCTGAAAGTCTGCAGAAAGAGTGTGAAGTTGTATTTGGGCTCATAATCTGTGCGAGCTATGTGAAGAAAGCGCTTGGCGACCAGTATAGTTCTTCCAACAGAAATTTCAGTGTACAGGGCAAAAGCCTGTTGATCAAGACAGTATTCTCTAAAAAAGCCCGTAGCTGTATTGTTTCTTCCGCAGAACGTGCTGCATCTCAGCTACAAGACTAAGCAAGTATATTATATTCGCACAGGCTACATAGTGTAGCTGAGCTCCAAAAGTATAGCAGGGAAAGAGAAACGAAACATACACATAGACCAGTGAAGGAAAAGGGAAACAGGGTAAAAGAGATAGTAGATTAACAGAGTGATCAAACATGATACAAAAAGGAAAACAAAAATGAGTATTTTTTGGAAAAGAGTAAGTAGCTCAGATTAAAAAAAAAAGTCCAAAAAACCTCCAGCATATATAGGTACAATAAAATACACATAGGAAAAGATTTAGTTGCCCATGAAATACGTGGGTTTTTTCTTGATTAGAAAGAACTTTGTACCATGTTGCAATACCCCACCCCATTTTTCAAACATTTCTTATCAAAAAGTTTAAGGAGAGAATTGTTCCTTTGGCTTATAATTACGGTTGACAATAAAATAAATGTGACTAATAGTACTCATGATTAAATTGTCACGAGAGTGGCCTGTATAGCTTATTGAAGTATGGAGAATGAGTACCTTTTCAACAATTAAAATTAACTGGAGACCAAATTATATGTTGCGATTACAAAATACAGACAAAAAATAAGAATAGCACAGGAATTTAACTGGATAAGTAAGCAAATAACTAGTAACTAACTGGGGAGGGGGATACGACAGTTTAAAGTAAAATGTCCTAAATAACTCACTTTTTCTAAAGTATTTCTGTAGTCCCCAAAACTATGTCAAAGGGTACACAGCAGTTGTAGATAACAGTGACGTTGTTACTATAATCACAATTTGAGGCCTATGTGAGAGAAGGTTTTAAATGAGAAGTAATATCTTTCATTAAACTAACGGAACTGTGGAGAAGCTTTAGGGCATAGAAAGTCATCTTCATACCAGTTTTAAAATACCCATTTGCTATTTCAGGGTTTTTTCTTCCCAGTGAGGGCGGTGAGGCACTGGAACAGGTTGCCCAGAGAGGCTGTGGATGCCCCATCCCTGGCCGTGTCCAAGGCCAGGCTGGATGGGGCTTTGAGCAACCTGGTCTAGTGGAAGGTGTCCCTGCCCGTGGCAGGGGGTCTGGAACTGGGTGATCTTTACGGTCCCTTCCAACCCAAACCATTCTGTGATTCTATGATTTCCTATGTGTTTGCTTTCTAAAAAAACAGCTATGAAGAGGAAGATACAAAATAATAATTTTAAGTCTGTCCGAAGCTTTTGCCATTTCTGTACATGGAGCCTTTAGCTTTCTGTAATAGTTTAGCTTGAACTTTCCTTGAATCTGAAAATTAACAGGCAGAATCTATGGAGACTCCACAATATAACCTGCTATCATTGGCTACTTGATGCTTACATTTAATTAGTATAAGGCATATGCTGCATTTATGGTGTTTTGTTTATTTTGTTTGCTTTTTTTTCATTATTTACTGTCGTGAACTAAAGTAATCCTACATTATACTATTTCTCTGATTATTAGATGTCTGACACTGTAACTGTTTGAATAAGGACAACATTCATTTGGAAGAATATAAGGTATTAATGTATATGATGGGTCTCTGTTCCAGCTTGCTCAAAATGTTCTTAAATTGGTTAACTTTGTAGCTAAATTAGTTGGAAACTATAGAGGAATATTATCTATGATGGTGCAAAACTGAAACCACCCCACCCCCACCATTACCCACTGACTGTTTCTCTCTTCCTGGGATTGCGTAATGGTTTGAATACTGTTAATTAAAAATTAGATGTAATTAGTACCTAGGTGGGACCCAAGGAAGGACTAAAGAGATGCAAGAGAGGTTAGTACACTGTGATGTTCATGAAAGGATTTGCCACAAAAAATGGCACTGTTTTTTTATTTGAGGCCTTCTCAGCCTGGTATGAGCTCCTGTAACGCAATTTTGAAGCTTAACTTCCATAAAAGCTACCTTGTAAATTTTAGAATACTAACTTCTTGTGGTCCTATTTACAATGTATGCTTTTTCTTAAGATGAGGCCTTGGGGAGTTCCGTTCTTTTTTTTAAGGGCTTTTTCTTGCATCGCTTATGTTCATCTTCTTAGGATTGAAGCTGACATCAGAAAAGACAGCGGGACTGTCTGCGTAGGCCTGGGCATTTGTGTGACCTTGTTCCTGCACTCTGTGCTGGCAGTACACAAGCCAGCTGTATTCTGAAGCTGTAAGGCTGTAGGACTTTGTGCTTTTAAGGCCATCAAAGAGTGGTTTTTCAGGTTAAGGTACTGGCAGAGCTTAGTGCGTGATTGTCTGCATGATGGTGTAGTTATGCCTTCAAATGAACTGACTGTAAGCAGAAACATGAACACCAGGAATCATTCAACTGGTGGACAGAGAAGATGGAAATTATGGTTCAGTGCTGAAGTGGTATGAATAATCCTCCCCGTCTTATATGTTTGCCCAGTTTATGATGGAGATCACTTTCTTTTCTGTCTTGAAAAGCGTTCTTATACTCTGCTGTAACATGTTCATAGAAACTTCACTTTAGGAAAAGAGAAAAGTAAAATTGCTTTGTAAGACAAAAGTCTGATTGGAGACATATTAGAAAAAACAGAAGAGCTTTATATTATCTCTTTATTTGTCTGGAGGCATTTCACAAGAAACAGGTCTGAATCTGGAGTTCCAGAAATGATATAAGTTAAGAACAGTGTTCTGTTCAGTGGTAGACAAACACAAGAAAAGGGATGATACGAAAATGTGAAAATATGTCAAATAGAATGTAGCAGAAATGTATGTGTTGTTCACCATTCTGAAGTATCCTGTATGACACGGAGCTCATGTTTATATAAAGCTAAAAGGAAAATAAAAATTCCTTTTGTTTTCCATCAGTTTGAATTGGCTCTCAGGAGTTATGTCTTGTTAATTTTCACTTCATAATGAATAATGCCATTTGATTATAAAATGTGATAACTGAAAAAAAAATCATGTAGAAAACAGCATTGTTATAGCATATAAATAATTAGATAGGGACTATCGTTAGATCATTTTAGTGTAGCATTATTTGGTTTCCTGAACTCTTGCTGTACATGTTTGTATTAGTCAATGAAAAGGAAAATGTGAGTTAGCCCAAGGGTTTTGTTGTTCAGTATACGTCTTAATTTTAGTTTGTCAGTTGATCCAATGTATTAGTCACTGTGGTTTCAGCTGAATGTAAAGAGAATGAACACCACATTGGAAGTCTGATGGAGGGATAATATTTCCTTTTTAAAAAAAAATAAAATTATATATATAAAATACATGTTTTTCAGCAACTTTCAGAACAAAGGTGCTGATCACTTCCTTTCAAATGAATCTGTGGTCTCAGAAGAAATAACTCCTTTCTGTTGGTTTGGTTCGTTTTATTTTTCTTTTCCCAAAGATGTTAACTTCATTGACATTTGTGATTAATCAGGTTTTAAAGATGCTGACATTTAAAGTTGATCCTTCTTCTTTTCAGCTTCTGTAATGAAACTCTGCTTACAATTCTTTTCACCTTTTCTTTCCAATAGTCACCAGTGTTTAACTATTACATTTAGAATATTGTAAGCTGCTCTGTCTGTTCCAAAATGTAGTATTTGAAGAGACAGAGGAAAGAAGCAGTATTTACTTCTTTGTTTATTTGAAATGAAAGAGTACATTTGGAAATAAAGCATAGCAATGTGGGATATTTATTCTTGATTATTTTTTTCTTATGATTACTTGAAGAATTTATGTTGTACTGCCTAAGATTGTTATTGCATGTGTACCACATTAGCAGCGTATCCTTATCCTAGAAAAAGAGATCCTTCTTTCTTTTGATCTTTATTTTCTGTTTTTAATCAAAGATACTCAAAGAAAAAAAAAAAAAAAACAAAAAAAGAAAAAGAAAGAAAAAGAACTTGCTGCATGTGGCTAAGCTTTCAGTAAGAGGGGTTGAGGATGGTCCCAGGAAGCCTAGCAGATGAGTCCCTCTGTGATGGATGGGCATCAATCCCTTACATGGTAGCTACAAGTAAGTTAGAAGTTAGCGAGTTCACAGGAATTTTCACCATAATTCTTCATAGCCATTTAGTTTTTAATTGGTTGGTTTTGATGTAACTGAAGTCTTCACTTGATTGAAAAATCTATGTAGCTATAAGGGATACAATGACAAAGTACATGCCAGGGGAAGTTTCTTACAGATCTGTAAAGCAATTCCCCACTTCCCCTTCTGTTGACATTTTCTGTAAAAAAAGCACAAGGAAGATACTAAGAAAGATACTATCTTCCTAATGAAGAATTACATGCTGAATTAGTACAATAATTGTGTCGGTAATTTGATGTGGTGGCAAAGTGTCTAGAGCTATACTGGTGGTAATTGATGCAAACAAAAATGGATTTTGTTGATCTATAGCTTTTACAAAGAAATAACAAACCTGGAATGAAAATACTTTTCAGCTGCTGCTGTCTTGAACTTGTTATGTTACGCTAGCTTTTCTTCCATATGCAATTGAATTTTTTTCCATACAGCTGATTTTCCCCTTATATTTTTTTCTGTCTTGCTATCTTTACACATATGCAAATAATCACTTTTTAAATGTCATATTTTTACTAAAGTGCATTTTCTGAATAATGTAAATCTTTGCTCTCTGGAGCTATTGGGGACAGCTGCGTTTTAGCTCCCTTGTAGTGAGGGAAGCGACAAAGAGAAAGTAAACACACACACACATTTACGCACTGAAATCATGATGTGCTGGGGGAATATAAGAGAGAACCTTGAAGAAATAACCTTTCTGCAGCAGTGCTTTTCTGTGGCTGGCTACCTCCAATAGAAACATAGAATAAACATACCCTGTGACAGATAAACTGAAGCTGTGATGCAGTGGGACTGAAGAAAATCATCTATTTGAAAAGAGCGCAACTTTAGAGGAAACTATATCATAGCAAGGGCACAGAAGATGGGAAGAGTCTTCTTGGGTTATCTTTTGACTTCTTTATATTACTACACACATGATATGCTAGCCTTGCTAAATGTTGCAGATTATTTAGAATAAATTCCTTTGAATGCATTTTATTTTAAAGAAGAGACATTTAGGCTACTGCTTTACATTAAGATCTTAGTACTTCCTTTAATTTAATATTGAATTAGTTCACATGTTTCAGAATGAAGACACAATCTGTATCTGGAATAAAAAGTTAACTTGTATCATATTTCAGTGAGAGGAGAGAGTAGCATCATTTGGGAAAAAATGTACTTGCTTACTATTAGTATAACCATTTAAGGGGGCATAGGAAGGCTTTTAAATGGGTGATGTATTGACATTGGAGGAGGAATAACACTTGTTATTACTGTCCAGCTGGAAATCTGACATCACAGAAGGGCATGTATTTATAGTTTAAAGGCTGTCTTCAAATACAAGCATGGAGCTGGAAATGTCAGTTACTAATTAGTTGATTAGATTCTGGAGAACAGAGAAGAAATCTGCAGAGGGCCACATCTGCAGGTCATATTCAGACAGGTGAGTTAGTTAATGCACCTATTTACTAATCTACACACTTTATTATCAGTAGTAATTGTAACTTCTTGAGCTTGGGCATATGAATATACTTGGGAAAAACATAATGCAGATAAGATTGTTGTTTGTCAAAATGGAGCAGAAAGGCTGGATCACATGGGAAATGCAAATCAGAAATGACAGGGTGGCATGGGAAAGAATTAAATGAACATGAAGAGTAGAAATGTTTTGAGGGAGCAGGGACCAGACGTAAGTATGACAGTGAATCAAGAGGAGGGAAGTAAGATTACTTTAGTGTAACCAGCCATGAAAAGTGGGATAAGAATTCATGCAGTTGGAAGATGAAAACAAAGAATTGTTCTCAAGTTGGTTCAAAGAGCCGAAAGTCAACTGGAGGCTTATCTACCTGAGATTAATATCCTGTGTCCAACACAGTTTGGATTCGTGCCAAGAAGCAGAGCTGAAATGATTTTTCAGATATGGAGGATTTTTCTCCTGTGAACTGGTAAAGACTGGATGTCCACTCTTGTTCTCCATTAGATGCTGCTGGTTGTTTTGTCTAGGAGGGGTATCCAGCATTTAGAATGGCGCAGCGAAGAAGCATTGAAACCTCTGCATTGGAAACTCAAAACTTGCGCTGAATAATGAAGCATGTTTCCCTCTTACACAGACTGCTGTGTTTTCACTGTTCCCTGCATTAACCTTCCCTAGAAGACTGGATCAGATTGAAGTTTCTACCCATTAGGCTTGAGGTGTTCATTACTCCGGGTTCACAGCATCAATAGATAAAACTCTGGTATTAACTGTGACTGGCAGCTCCCCTCCTCTGCCTGGTGTTACTTGCTTTAGTAATTGCAAAAAGAGAAACTGAGCTGTCTTAGGGGCTGGTTTAAGCTAGTTGGATACCTGCTTCAGAAATTAAAACTATATCATTCAGTGAGAAGAGTATATTTCTTTGACTTTGATTTTTTTTTTTCTTTTTCTTTTCAGGAGCGTAACTCTGTGTATAAAAGAAAATGTTCCCCTGTGTGCTTTTCTCTCACTTACAGAGAGTTTGAAATAATAAACATACGTAATGTTGGGGACATTGCTTAAGGAGCTTCTAGTGGGTGGTGGGTGTACTTATGCAATTATGTTGAACCCGTTCTTGGCATATTTTGAGAAAAGCATCATTTGATGACAGAACAAGTATATACCTTGAGGAATGTTCCATGATTTTTGTGTGGAGAAGGAACGTTACAGATATAGCAAGAATTTTCTTCTACACTAACTAATTGAAATAGGTTGTTACATTCAGTAAGAACATTATTGAAATACCGCTAAATACATTGTAGGTAGGTATGAATATTAATACATATACCTATATATATGCATATATATAAAAAATAAAATGTACGTATTTGTCTTGCAGGGGTTGATAAGCTGATCCGTCATTTACACAAACACAACATACCCATAGCTGTTGCTACCAGCTCAGCTGAGGTGACATTCCAGATGAAAACAGCCAGACACAAAGACTTCTTCGGTCTTTTTCATCATATTGTGTTGGGAGATGACCCCGAGGTAAAGTGTGGCAAGCCACAGCCTGATGCATTTCTAGTTTGTGCAAAGAGATTTCACCCTCCTGCACCTCCAGAGAAGGTAAGAAGGGGAGGGAACAAATTAACTGAAAAGTTAGGATACTTTGGCCTATATTTGCATATTTGTTTTTTTTAATGTGATAAATACCTAGATTAAGATTTAATATAAACATTATAAAAATCAGCAGCCTCTGTTTTCAAAGATGTTTATGCTGTTGAAGCAAGAGATTGTTGGAAAGCATCATTTTGCCCCACTACGTATAATGTTTGTAATGCAGATTGCTCTGATTTACTACATGGTAGTGTGCAGTAATAGGAAAGTGTAATGATTTTCCGCTCTGTGCATAAATCTGCAAGCTTAACTTCACTACTTAAAGTTTGGAAACAGTTATTTAAACATAGATCAGCTTATTTTTCATACATTCATGGCTGATTTACCTCTTAAGTGTCTAAATATTAAAGATACTTCTTTGTAAAGAGGGCATATATTTTTCCTAAGCCATCTCTTTCCCCTTGCACTCTAAATCTCTGGGATCATAATTCTTGTTTTCTGATTTAAAACCGATCAGTTTGAGCAATCTTTCTCAAATAGTAGAGGTGTTTAGTTTCTCTCTCTTATATATAACTTTCCAAACATGATTCTGAAATAGAAATCTGTAGGGAGAATATTTGAAAGATAAATCGAGAGTTAGTTAAAATAATGTCTTCACTTTTATTTTAACTTAAATTGCCTTTCTCCTTAAAGTATTTTTCTCACTTCTTGTCTGTCCCGAGTGGAATGTAAGTTCTGAAGTTTTGGAGTTTCATTACTGCAGTAAAATGCATGACATACTAATTTTTAGGAAACAACTTTAGGTGGATTAGACTGTGATTACTGTTTTCTCAATAGGATTGTTGAGGAAAAAATGGTTTCACAAATAAATATGGAATGATTAGCTGAGATTCTTCAGCCTTTCATACTTCAAGTTCTCACCCAGAGTCTAAATGGTATTTGCGTTGCCTGGGAATACAAAGCGAAATAAGTTTGATGCGATGTGACATACTATGAACAGTATTAACCAAACTGGTTTGGTTTTTTTGTTTGTTTGGTTGGTTTTTTCCCCTGTTGCAAATTCTCTTGACATTCTGTGTATGTGCATTAACTTCATTTGGAAACTTAGATGTTCAGAAAAGATACACCAAACGTACATGATCATGTTCATGCAGGTGGTGGCTCTCTGGCCACGTTAGGTACTTGCATGAGTAGGCCTTGTATGTATGGTGTGTTCTAAATGTTGAAGAATCTGAGCAGCAAGGGTGTAAATCTCACCATAGAATCAAGTAGTTATGAATTTTGAACATGTTAATACTCAATTGAGAGCAAATACTGGGAAGGAGCCCAAAGTTTTGGAGGGAGTATGGGAGGAATTGAAAACAAGTTTAAACCACAGCTTAATGTTGCTTTCATATGCAATTATTCTTTCTTGCTTAACTGTTGTCTAGGGAACAAAAAATCAAGGTATGTTCCTTTAATGTTGGATGGTGAGGTTTTTGTGAAACAGGATGAGAGGTGTGTAATGCATGCTTTTCAGCTGGATGGAGGTGTGGCTGTAAGCTGCTCTGTAATTCTGAAAGTAAAAGAGCAGAAAGTATGTAGAATTCATGTAAGGCTGGGTTGTAATGGGTATCTGAAGGAGAGGTAAGGAAATTGAATGTCAGCTGTGTTTATGACAAATTAAACTATTATTTCATGTGAGGAGCATAATAGAAATATTCAGAGGGACAGCTTTCCCAAAACTCTTAGTTTATTTGGCTCTATTTCAGAAAAGTCACAAGGTGGTAATAATTAAGAAGGACAAAAACATTTAAAAACCCAAACCAAAATGAAACAAAAAAAACAGTGACACTGTATTGTAGATATTTTTATTTATTCAGCAGTAAGTAGTCCTAGCTGTGTTAACAATGAAAAAAATATTTGAAGATAATAGTACCATCTGTATTACACTTAACAATTTTAAACTTTAAAGGTATGTTAGACAAACAAAATTTCAGAGTGTTCATGGTAGTTTTGTATATTTATTGTCTTTAAACTTTCTTTGAAGAAGAGCATAAATGTTTGAACCCATGCTTTTCCTTTATATGAAGTTTAACAGCATTCAGAGTTCCTTTAGTACAGATAATTCAGCTGAACTTGTTTTGTCGTGTCTACAAAAGTCACAAATGTTGAAGTGTGGGAATTTAGCACAAGCACAAAACTCCCAAGAAGAAGAAAATCAAAACAGTACATGCGAAACCATCTGAAATGTTCATGACCAATTGCAGTGTAGTGATGGCATCTGCAGTGTTTGGTCCCAGGCGGTGAGCTAACAGAGCTACAGGTTTGGATTTCATGCGAAAAATCAGTAACATGCAAGTTTGCAGCAAAATATCGGGAGATGCAGGTAATGTCTGCATAAGCAAGTAATTGGACTCAAGAGAAACAGATTATTAGAGCAGTGTATTTGGTGCTTAGGCCCATACATCTATGCTATATGTGTTTTGAATGTTTTCCATTGGATTAGATTTACTCTGATCCCTGGCTGAAAGCTGTATAAAGTTCTTTGGAGCTTTATGTCTGCTTAAGCATTGGAGATTGCCTGATAGACACCTGGAGAGGATTTCCTCTTTAGCTCCCTGCTAAAGCAACCTACTACATACCAAAACTACTTAGTGAAACAAACCATCACATAGCAGCTGAGGACTGCCAGATTTGCTTCAGAACTTCAGTGCTGCTCCAAGCGAAAAATACCATGTATGTAGCCATAGAAGGCCAAATCCAGAATTTAGGTGCAGTGGCATACCAGCCTGTGACTGCTGCTGTGCAGGCATACTTCTACAAGTAGGCAGTTCTAAAATGATATAAAAATGGATATGATGTCTGCTTTACTATCATTGAAAGATGTCATAATTGTCCACCTGGGAATTTCTTAAATATTGACCTTTCGGTTTGCAGTCTTTGGTTGACTAGGAACTTAGTAAGCATAATGATGAAACCACAGCATAGGAATTTCAAACAAGATACACCTGGCATATTCAGCCTAGGTCTACTATCTTGTGACGCATGCAGTTTCATATGAACTTCCAACAGTAGTAACAATGCACTATCATATGATTAATTAATTAAACCAGTCAGGTAGTCAAAATGTGATCTGCAGATTAAATACTAGAACTTTTGTCTTTTACTAACATTCAGTTGTTAGGGTTTTTTTCATAATATATGCCAAATTCTGCTCTCAAATACACAGATGCAACATGTATGAAAACCAGCTGGAACTGTACATATGTAGAAACAATGTGTGCTTGAATATTGTAGAAATTTCAGGCCACAGTGTTCAAAACACTGTGTTCTTTTCCATACATTTTATTTAGACAATTGAAAAGAACTTTTCAAAGTATTATTTTTGTTTGGGTTTTTTAAATTATTTTCCTACCTTTATATGGTCATCATTTGGAAAATAAGTTGTTTCATATTTTTCTAGAATTAATTACTTAGTATTTTACTATGTTTCAAATTTTTACAATGGGAATTCCTTTTAAGGGAAGCTTTAAAATGTGCTGCAGAGGCAAAATCGGAGTTTCATTGATGACACCACTGTGAAATTTGGTAAATGAAGCTATATATGCTAAGAGATGTCAAAGACAACAAGAAGGGCTTCTATAAGTACATAGGAGACTAAAGGAAGACTAGGGAAAATGTAGGCCCATTGCTGAATGAGATGAGGTACTTGGTTACACAGGACATGAAAAAGGCCGAAGTACTGAATGTAACAGGTCAGGAATGCCAGGTCCCAGAGACCAGGGGGAAGGGTTGGAGGAGGGAAGATGGACCCTTGTTGGAAGAGGATCAGGTCAGGGAATACTTAAGCAAACTGGACCTGAATAAGTCCATGGGCCCTGATGGGG
>JAVKLA010000057.1:14615252-14642496 GCA_034782735.1 Sagittarius serpentarius | reverse complement strand
GAAGTGACTGGCCTGGCCGATGAGGGGAGAGCAGTGGATGTTGTCTGCCTGGAGTACAGTAGGGCCTTTGACACAGTTGATGTATGGGCCAGATGAGCAGACAGTGAGGTGGGCTGAAAACTGACTGAATGGCTGAGCCCAGGTAGTGGTGATCACCAGCACAAAGCCTAGTGGGATGCCAGTGGCTAGCGGTGTGCCCCAGGGGTCAATACAGCGTCCAGTCCTGTTTAACATCTTCATTAATGACCTGGTTGATGGCGCATTTGCTGATGAAGAAACGAGAATGCTCAGAGGGATCTTAATGTATATGAATACCTGAAGAGAGAGGGTAAAGAAGACAGCGCCAGGCTTTTTACAGTGGTGCCCAGTGACAGGACCAGAGGCCATGGGCACAACCCGAAAGACGGGAGGTTCCCTCTGAGCATCAGGAACCGCTTGTTTACTGCGAGGGTGACCACTGGCAGAGGTTGCCCAGAGCGGTGGTGGGGTCTCCCTCCTCGCAGATACTCAAAAGCCGTCTGGAGATGGTCCTGGGCAGCAGGCTCTAGGGGGCCCTGCTTGAGCAGGGGGGCTGGACCAGATGAGCTCCAGAGGTCCCTTCCAATGTCAGTCATCTTGTGATTTGATAATAAACTTCACAGATTTGATCTGGGGAAAAAAAGTAAGGAAACAAAAGTGCTTTCACTAAACAATATTTTTCCATTCCATTTTGCATGAAAGGGCTCAAATTGTTTAAAATCATGCCTTTGGAATTTATAAAAATCAGAATATTAATTTTTGCTTTAAATGAGTTCATAATAACATTGCTGATTGTGTATATTTGTATATAAGATATATATATATCAACTATAACTTTTCAATGTTATCTTGAAGCAATTTTGTTTCATAATAACAAAGCCATTATGCTACTAAACTTATTTCAAATATGGCTCTAACTCAGAGGGTTTCAGACATTCCCATGCAAGCATTTATACATACTTCCAATATACTCATGTCATTAAATACACATGGATTAATTATTTACCTACTTGAGGATGTGGCGGGTCAAGGCCTTTCTTTCCAGTATTTTGGTTGTTTTGCCTGTAGCTATTCTGTAAAATAAAGGACCTTACTAGTAGTACAATTTCAAAACAAACAAATACCATTTATATCCATTGTCTGAAAAGAGCAAAACATTGTAGTAATACAAATGGTCGTAACTCTCTTATGAAGAATCAGTCTGTTCTACTGAAAAAGTTCCAAGTGATGTAAATCATCGCCTTAATTTAAAACACTATTTCTTTGTAGCTTCTTCCATTTCTAATTCATTAATTGATCCCATAGTTACCAATAATCTCTGTACCAAATCTAGTGAGAGCTCATTAAAATTTTTCAGACATTAAATGGCATTAGGATTTATGAGTCTCAGTGGACTTTTTATGTCATAGAAAAGAGAAGTTCAAAGAGAAATTTTCTAAGACTTTTTTGCTACAAAAGATGTAGTGAAAGAGTAATACAGATTCAGAACATTATGACCATTTTGTAATTTTAGTCTATATTGCACAAGGAAAACAGAGGGTGAAGAAGGCTGATTTAGCACTTAGCACTTAACGTGACTATTACTATTGTGAGCTTGTGTAAAAAGGATGCCAAAACCTATTTTTTCTTATCCGCCCCCCCCATTTCTTTCCTTTTTCTGCTTTTTTTCCCCCCTCAACTGCACCACTTTTAGTGCATGCATATAGTGTATGCATTTCACTTACTGTGGTTTTCAGATAAGCAGTTATTTTATTAGTGATGTTTCTGTTATTCCTTATGTATACCTGGTGGTTGAATTTATTAGGAGTACTTTAAATAAGGTACAGAAATTACAAAGGCATGAACAGCCATTCTAGGTGGTGTACTGAGCTGTAAATTGGAATCCCTGCTGGTGAAAACACGTATTTTAGTCATCATAAATCTGCCCCTTTTCCATTTCATAAATAAATTGACTTGCACTTTTTCCTGAGTGTTTGCAATTCACAAATCAGGCATTTTATTTTAGAAATAACAAAAGCATTAAATGTGAAAATAAATAGACATTTTTCAACTTAGTTCAAACCTACATCAATGGCTCTCTCTTCAACCTTAGCTCTAGTCTGTCCTTTGAATAGGCCTATGTTACCAATTTTTCCTCAGCTGAAACACTCTTCTAAACAGCTGTTTATGGTACAAACCATTCTGATTACCCAAGCTCTGCTGTCTTATCTCCTTGGTCTCTCAATTTTTGCCAGTTATTTTAGCACGTTGCTAGATATTTGCTTTTTCCAGTGGTATAGCCTGCGGTCACAATGGTCACAGTACACCTGACTTTTAAAGCATTAGGCTGCATTCAGTGGGACAGACAAAGAAGGGTTTGGAGTAGATCACTGTTGTTCACATACACGGCAGTCTGTACAGAAACAGATACAGCACGTGCCAGCGGCCGCTTACTGCATGAAGAGGGATCAGTGTTGCTGCATGACTCTTTCTAGCTGCCAGTGCGTTTTGAGGTAGAAAGCAGAATGTGGGCTTTCTTTTTGGAAGCCAGTTGACTTTCTTGTCTGTACTGATGTAACTACAGTTCATTAATTAATACAAATTAGACAGTTGATGGGTTAGAGCCAATAAAGAACTTTCTGTGTCGTGTGATTTGTTGGTGCCAACTCCTGTGTGGCCAGGCAGTTAGTACGCTGCTGGAAGGTCTGAGATGTTCGAGTGTTTCTGGTGTGTGTGTTTTCTTGTTGGGCTTTTTTGGAGATCATTTCCTCACTGTCCAGTTCTCAGGAACTAAACATCTCTTGCAGATAATCTTTTGTAAAGCATAATGGGAAAAGTAGACCCAGCACAATCCTGAAATGTGAAGAAAAATCGGCTTCATAGAGAACATATCAGTGATCTGGGAATTCTGTTTTCTTTTTAAAGCAGGTTGGAAGAGAGGGTTGTCCTTAACTTGTCCTCTGTGTGAAATACTTCCTCAAAGATTGGGGAAAACAGCTTTTTGAGCACTTTTCAACCTGAGGAGTTCAATCTTCAAGTTTCTGGGTTTCCTTCAGGATTCTCCTAGTTACCACACGGTACACCAGCTGTTTACTCAGGAAGGTTCTTGACTAGAACTTTTTCGTGAATTCGTAAAGCCTTTACTTTTCTTGCTCTGCAGTGTGACCAAAGACTTATTTCTAGATGCCAAGTTGCAATTTGAGTATTTAGTACGTGTTGCTGGCCTAGCTCTTGAATTCCTGCTACTGTGGGGCACTGCAAAATAATAAACAGCAGAATGTTTTTTTACCTTTTTTTCCCTTCCCTGCTGGAGAAGCTATTGATTTCAGACAGACACTGGAGAAATTTAAAGGAATAATAAGTAGGTATTGAACAATGTAGAGTTTTATGTGTTAAGACCTCCATCTTGAAATACTGCTAGAAGCTTACAGCTTGGGACCACAGCAGTCTAGTGGAGTGTACTTTTTATGTGATATGCTGCTGGACAGTCTGTTGGCTGAATCCTGCACCTTCCTCAGCTTCCAGATAGTCTAAGGATGTAGCCCTTATTTGTGTCTCCCAGGCTGGATGATGAAGTCTGTGATTGTGAAGCTCAGCTTCCAGCTTCATAAGTGTAATGGACTTGGCTGTAGAGAGAAGAATGTGAGGTATTTCACCTTATCTAACAGTACAGGACTTCTGAAGATCTGCTATACGCATGCACCTTTTCCCTAAATCCAGAATTGGCCACTATTTTATATTTACAAGACAATTAAAGGAAGGAGACAGTTATAAAGTTGTTTGTTTTGTTTAATTTTCAGTTATCATGCACTTCGTTCACATGGTTGATTTTCTTCCTCCCTCTTCTCCTGAGGCATGTGTGCTTGCGTGTGCACACCCCTCCCCACCATGCTGGCAGTCTTTATTATATATTTGTGGAAGAAAAATGAGATGTTGCATGGCTTGAAAGTAATTTAGCTCTTAAGTGTTCCAGACGTTGCCCTTGTTACTGCAGTGCATGTTTATTTATGGATGTATTTGTCTTATGGAGATGAAAAAACTCATTGAAATTCCATGCAAAAAATAACTTGGTCAAGGTTTGCTTTCACTTATTATATCTGACTGGAAGAGGAAAGAAGGATTATAATTGGTTCTTAGTCTTTGGGGTACCCTACTTGGGGGGTGGGGAGGCAGGAATAATTTTTTTTCCCTTGCATTTGTCTTGATAATGTATCAAGTAGCTGCTAAGGGACTTGATGAAATGCGATGCAGAATAAGAAATTATGTTCTGCAGCCGCCTTTGCTTCTACGTGAGGTGAGTGTGTAAGCACAAAGAGGCTGGTACACCTCCAGATTCTGAAAGCATTATATTCACATTAGCAGGTCACTGGAGATGCGTTGCTAATTGTTTTAGGGAACTCATTATGGGTATTATCACATATTAATTATGCATGGTAAGTAGTAAAAAAGAGGGGGGGAAATCCTTCTTCTATGATAAATTGCTCACTGAGTTATCTTTTCTTTCTTTCAAGACCTTGAGCGTTTTTTGGAGATGCCAAACAGAGTAGTCATTGAATAATTAGATTTTAATTAAGAAGAATTTTTAAAAAAAGGTTTTCATGTCTTTTGGGTTACAGCAAGCATGAATAAATCCTCTTTCAAAAAGATCGAGTGCACTGATCCTCTCTGTATCTCAAGTTACCTTTGTAATCACCCCAGAGCTTGTTGTAACAATGCTTTTCAACAGTTTCAGGACAAAGAATGAAGACTGAAACAAGGAATTGCATTGTTAGCAGTATTTTTTGGTTGCTTCTTTGTAAATTATTGTCACGGTGAGACCTCCGGAAACCTTTGAAAGACTGAGGTCAACTATGTGTTGTTTTAATGCACTAAGGCTGGGGGAGGGAGAGTTCATTTGTTTGCTTCTGTTGGTTTTTTAAGTTACTTGCTCTTTGTGGAGAGATGCGGTTGTAGGTAATTTTCAGAGAGCTGGTATTCGTGGTAGGGTTCTGCTTACTCTGTTGTGTGGTAAAGAATTTGTAAGAGCCTGTTTTTTTGGCACAGTTGCAGAAAACCTGCATACAGGACCATCAATTAACACAGACAAATTATTTATAGTCTGAACAGGGCAAAGCATTTTGCTCAGGCTGATTGCTGTGTCACAAAATAAGTGCACTTACAAGATGATTACAAAGTGTACTCCATAAAGTAATGTTTGAGAATTTTTTTTTATTATTATTGTGATAGACTGGCGGTATAAAGATAAAAGACCTTGTAGCACACACAAGAGCTGAAGAAGTGACAGCTTTATCTGCTAAGAAAGGATGCTTAACATTTCCATTCCAGCATCTCTTTATCTTGGAATAATAGCGTGATTCAAAGCCAAGAAGGAAATGGTTCAAGTTAAGCTTCAGTGAAACTGAACTGATTCTGATTTAAAGTAGAAAACAATTCCAGGCAGCACTAGAAATGCTGTCCTTCTATTCCATCAAAGAAAGCTTTTCACTTCTGTCTAAATAGTACTGAATATAGGGATTGCTCTTCATGCTCTGATTCAGTGTCCATTTTAATCAGTACCATCTCTGATGACAGCTAATACCAGAGGCTTAATAATTGTCTTTTAGCTAGAGGGGGTTAATTTATCCACTTAAATTCTGTTGCTCCCGTATCAAGTAATTGAAGGCTCTTTTTTAACACAGAAAAAAAAAAAGAGTAGTGCTTTAGTAACCCTTTCACAGTATTTGTTTTTCTCTTGTTGCTGATGACTACCTGGGACAATGAATTCTGTAAATCTTTAGCATATGTTCTGAATTTCTTACCTTTTAACTTCTTTGAATGTCAGCTTTTTTTATGTTATGAGTGAGAAAGATAAGAAGTAATTGATCTGCCACTCAGTATTTTAAGTACTACTCATCACATCCCTTTTTATTTCTTGCTCCATAAGTAAAACACTTTACAGTCTGTTCAGACTCTCACCATCTGAAAGGGTTGTGTTTGGGATTATTTTGGGGGGCTGGGGTGTGGTGATGGGTGCCTTCTCCCCCCCCCCCATAAGCATTCTGATTGCATTTCTTCAGACCATTCATATCAAAACCATTTTAACATAGAATAATGTGTGTGGCATACAGTGCATATAGTATTCCAGATGAGACAGCATTATATATGCATATGAATATATACAATATCACCCAAGCTCTGAGTTTTCACTGAGCTGTCTACAGTGATGTCCAGTACTTAAACTGAATGTTACAAGATGTACACGACATTTATTTTTTTCCAGCTAGTGTATATTGCTTACATTTCTTGATCATTTTATTTCATTTGGCATTTGACTGCCCAGTAGACTACCTTGTCACTCCAGGTTTCTTACAGATGTTTTTTATCCCAGCTAACCTACAAAACTTTGTGTCATCAGCAGATTTTACCAAGTATAGAGGTAACGATTATTAGTCAATAATTCCCTGAGTAACACCAGAATTCTTTTAAAATGCATCTACAACTACGTTCTAAAATAGTAGCGTGGTAATGAGAAATGGTTTTTAATGTTAGTAACTCCTTCACTTCATATTTTAGTTGCTTCAAAGCTTCAGGGTCTTGCTGACTAGCAAAGACTAACTGATGAGATTTCATCCATTACTGAAAGTATCTTCTGCTACAGAACATGTTTTCCTCCATTAGGAAATTGTCCTCTTTCTCCTGAACAGATACCTGGTCGCAGTGATCCATTCGGTTGTTTTCGCCAGAACACATCATTGCATCCTGCAGCTTCAGACTAAAGAGTGGAAGCATTAGGGGTTGTAGCCTATTGTCCTGAGCTTCAAAGCTATTACAGACTCAAAATATTACTGATTCAAAAAAAGTGCTATTGGCAAAAAGCATAATAGTATGTAACTTATCTTACTGCTTTCCACTTTCAGTAATGCCCTTATCCCAAGAGAATGCTAACAGAACCTTTTATTCTACAAAGAATGATTGTGTATCTTGGGTGGAATGCATTTGCAGTTTTAAGATTAGCTATGATACATCTTTTGAAGACTGCTTTCAGTTGTGAGTTTTTAACTTTTAAGGCTGAAAATTTTCATTGAGAAGATCTTTTTTCTTAAACTTCAGCAAAAAGTGTTTGCAGTTATTTTAATGTTTTCCACAGAAGATAATAGTATTTTTTAATTACAGTAATAACTAGTACAATGGTCACATGATAACTTCCATGGAGAGTTACATTGCGTAGAGCAGGTGTTTGAAGTCTGGGAAGCTGGGAGTCCTGCAGTCAGGTGTTCTAGGAGTCAGGAATAATGCTGTGACTCTACCATACTATGACCATTACTAGACCTGGGAATGCTCCTGAGTTTCCGATGTTTGTGTGCCGTGGCTGCTCACTGTGTACATCATATTGATATTTAAGTACAGATTAAACCAGAAGGGGAAAAAAGCATCAAATCCATGTACACTGGATGATAGGCATGGAGCCGGCTCTGGAGAACTGTCGGAGCACTATGAAATATGTATAAATACCTAAGACTGTAAGAAGTACAGACATAGCTTGTAGAAACTAGTCACTCCACATACACACACACTGATTAGCATTTATTTAATGAATGTTATGGCTTTTTTAGTGAACAAGGTTCCAAGTTCCTATTTTAGATGACAAGCAAGTATTATCCCTCAATTTTCCTCAGAGTTAAAGAGTTAACAGAAGTAATTTCTGATAGAATTGAGTGAATCAGCCAGCTCTGCATTAGCTTTCAGCTGTATTCTCTGCTGCCCTGGTCCGACAAGGAGGAAAAGTGGTTTAAGCAAGACAAATTTCAGTTAATAGCTCAGCAATAAGAAGGGGAGGAAGAAGAGAATGTACCAGTGATTCCTGAAAGAGTGTATTTTTAAAGATACTGCTGAAGAAGGATGAAGAGTGTAGGCATGGAGATCGTACGAGGCACAGAGGTCAGCATGATATAAGGCATACAGCTGAAAGTGGGAGAAAGAGATAAAGAATGCAATTAAGTGAAAGGATAGATGATGTCTAGGGAGTAGAAGGAAATAAAAGCAAGACACACAGTAATTGTGGGTAAGATAATATAGGGCTGTGAAGGTGAAAATGAAAACTTGAATTTGTGACTGCATTAAGTAATCTATATAGCTTCATTATAAATTATGAAGAGTTAATAGTGTGCAGTAGCCCATTTGTCCTTAACGCTTTCCCAAACTTTTTTTAGGGAGTGTAGATGAAAAGTGAGGAAACAGTAGGTAAGTTAATGATGTATATACTGAAATAGTAAAAGCATTTGCTTTTTTGAGGCTAAGCATTCTGTCTCAAGAGGATTGGTAGATGATGTGACAGGGCTAACATTACAGCAAAAACTCTTCAAACATTTAGGATGCTACATGTCTAAATTTAAAATCTCATGAAGATAGTGGAAAGAAGAGTCAGCTGCAAATGTGCAAATGTGTGCTTTGGCATGTCTTTCAAAGTAAAGAGGTTTTCTTTAGAAACACTGATGTCGGAGATTCATCTTCTATTCTGTCTTGCATTAACTAGTATTTCTAAGGCATCTGGACAATTTGTTACTGTCCCTTTCTCCTGTCACTTTATTTTTTTTCTTATCATCTTAGCAATCAGTTGAAGAGCAAGTACACTTGAAAGGTGATGGTTGACTTTGAGTGGGCTAGTGGAAGACTGTTTTACTGATATCTTACTATTTACAGCTCTTCTTTACAGCTGTGGTGTTAGCACATGACAGCCTTAAATTTCTGTAAGATGATTAATATTCAGTGGAATAACTTTCTTCTGATGTTTTGGGGAACTGCTTTTGTTTTAATAAGACAGTGTTAATGAAGAATGAATAAAATGTTCTGTAAGTCGATTATTCAGAAAAGGCCTTCAGTGTAGTTTCTCTCAGAAATTTTGAAATGTATCCGTTCTTTGCAGGAACAATTCAGTCTCACCAGCTTTCACACCATTTTTAAAAATCTGTGAATTGAGTCCTTAGCTTCTCTGTCTGAGTTGAGTATGTGATCTGGCTTTGTGTAAAGTGATTACTAGTAAGAGCTTCAGGCTCAATGCCAGTCCAAGGATGAAGAAATCCATCACAGAATTCTGTATTTTAATAAAAGGATTTCAGTTACTCAGTAGTATGAAGACATAATAATGCTTGTGACATGCTGTGCTGTATTGCTTTAGGATCAGACTGAACATTGGAATAATAGCAGCATCGAGAAGAAAGAAAAAATAGGATGTCTGATTTGAGCATCTCTTTTTCTCCTATTGATTTTATATTTAGCGTAGTGTATGGTATGCCAGGCCCTAGTTATAAAGACCTGTGAAAAAACTACTTGGGTTCCTGATCTTGCATGTTAGGAATGAAGCAGCATGTGATGCATAAACGTGCGTAGAATTGGGTAGATCCTAAGGAAGATCCGCCACAGGATGCAGCTGTTAGGTTGGATGATAAAAGCTCATCTGCACACCCACGAAAGAGCTCAGAGAGGCAATGGCAGGTGGGGGATCCCAAGTCACTCCCTACCCGCCTGCTCCCAGGCCCACCGCAGGAGCCACCGGCCCATCAGAGGCCCATCTCTACCGGGCCAGGGGAGCAGAGAGCCCCGAAGGCAGACGGGAGCCCAGATTAAGGACTCGGAGGGAGGGACGGCCTGTCCCAGGAGACCCTCAGCCCCACTGTCCAGCCGTGGGACCTATCCAGGTGAATCAAAGCCAGATCTCCTTTTGGACTGAGGGGAGATGCTGCCTGGGGTATGGGACACATTATGGGGTGCAGGCGAAGAGCATTTTGGGATTGCTCAGGATTTATTACAGGGAAAAAGAGGGATAAGGGGGTAAAAAGGGCTGGATGTATGTAAATAGGTGACACGCTTGTCTGGGCATGCCCTGCTCCTGACCAGCGCAGTCTGTCCTGTCTTATCAAATTCCGTTTCTAACTCTTTTCCTGGCTGAAGGGCACCTGGTCGGTGCATGAGTGCGTGTGGGCAGCAACTGGAGTCAGACCCTGGGTGGAGGCCCATGTGTCCGCGGCGCCAGCAGCTGCAGCCAGCGAGAGTCTGGGTGTGGGCAACTGGGCGAAAGCCAAGGGCCAGCCCCCAGCGTGGGACCGCAGGTCACGGGGGCCTGGCCCATGCGTCTGCAGTGCCAGTGGCCAGGCTGAGTACGGGCAAGTATACAAGGGCTAGTAAAGAGCCAGCTGAATGAGGCCGTGGGTTCACATAAGTGTAACTGTGTTGATCTGTGTGGCTAGCCATGTATGTATCTATTTACGTGTTTGTGTGCATGTGCCTGCTGGGGATACACGCTCGGCCTCCCTACTGTTTGGACCAGGGGGCATGGAGCTGAGGCTGCCTCCCCTCTGTCAGGCTGCCAGGTTACGCCCTGGTTTTCCCAAACGGCAGTAACCTGTTCCCTAGGATCACGTTTCTCTCCATAAAGGGAGACTAGATAACCAGTTCAGGTGTAGATGTTCCAGGTAGGTGTCTTAGTCCTTCTGTTTCTGTCTCCTAATAAAACCCCTCCTTTCTAAACATCTCTCAGACCCATTTGAGCTCTTCCACTCTAGTTTCCTAGTTTCTACTGTAGGATCTACCGTAGATCTACAGTATCATATTTTCTCCCATATTTTCTGTTGTAGTTCTGCTGGGACAAGTCTTGCCCCATTTGTTCCCATCTGGGAACATCATCTTATTCTACCTACTTTCCCCACGCCCGGACTCAGGAAATAGGATGTCCTCATAGTCTAGAGATAGACTGAAAGATGAGAAAATGTCTAAAGTTAATATTGATTATATTATCATAGAATCATCTTAGTTTATGGTAGGAGAAATCTTAGAGTTGTTCAGGTATCTGTTGGTTTTGCTTCGTATTGCAAAGATGCCAGGAAGTGGAGTGTACGAGAAAGAAAGAATTTCCCTTTGGCCTGGCAGGCAGGGCTTCTTTTAGGTAATAATTGCTCTAACATGCAGCCGGTACAAAAGGTCAATATGCGGTGTACTGGTAGTATTCTAGAAATTATTCTTAATGCTTTGAGGGATTGAAAACTGAAGCAGAGGAATGCTTAATGATACATTGTTTTAACTGTTCTGTAAAGTCATTCTGGTTGGAATGAACCTTGCAAAGTAATTAATCCAACCTTCTGAGAGCAGGTCAATACTGAATTCAGACCAAGTTGCTCCGGGCTTGTCCAGTCAGGTCTTAAAAGCCTCCAAGGGTGGAGACCACCCACCTTCTCTAGGCAATGTTTTCCAGTGCTTAATTCTTGCTGTGACTCTTTTTTTTCTAATTTTTTTTTTTTCCTTCTCTGCTTGTATTTAGTCAGACAGAACCACTCCTATTTCAATTTAGGACCATCATCTCATGTTCATACTATGCACCTTGGTAAAGAGGCTGTCTCCATCTTTTCAGTAATGACCTCAGAGATACTGGGCAGCTGCTCTTTGGTCCTCCCGAAGTCTTCTCTGGGCTGAACAAGCCAAGCTCTCCTTCAGCATTTCCTCACAGGGCAAGTTGCTACGACCCCAGCCGCCCTGGTGGCCGTCTGCTGGACTTCCTGAAGTTTATCATCATCCTTCTGTTTTCTCCTTTCCTAATTTTAATGACTAATGAACTCTTCAAACATAATCCTTGCATATTTGAGATTTTTGATACTAAACTGTAACAGAATTTCATCGTCAAGCTTCCGCTCAACAGATACTATTAGCTTATGAGCCAAATAGCCTTCCATAATTATTTAGATTTCCTTGCAGTTGTCATTTTGTTGTGTGTTTAAAGATTTGAAGAGCATACAGAAACCTGACACTTCTTTTAGCTTTAACTCATGGCTAGAGGGTTGCATAGCACAAATACATGAAGTAAATGTGGAGCTGTGACCCTGTTCTGTTTTCCCCTTCCCCTTTCATCCATATTGCCCAAATGGGGGGGGTGTCCTATATCATCTCCTGGGCAGAGGCCATCCTCCTTTCAGTATCAGGACCACCTTTGATTTAAACTGTTTCTCATTTCTGTGCCCCTATGTGGTTTTGTTTGATGTAAGTTACTGGCACCAAAGATTTTTTTCAATAGAGGTAGTCACTGTAAAAGTCCATTTTAATTTCTAACTTGATGCTTTTTGTATCTTCCTGTAAATAAGTTTATGAGTATTTTTCTGTGTCGCTTAGAATTTTCTGCAGATTAGAATCATCTACCATGCTTTCCTTCTTGCTTCAAGGAGAAGAAAAGGGACAGATTGTTTTAGGAGAATCTGGATTTTCTGTTTACAGAGCAATAAATGTTCTGAAATGAACTCAGTTGTATATGTTGTAAAATTGCTTTTGTTTGACAGGTTAATAAATCTCAGTGGAAAGTCCGAATGACTACAGATATTAAAACCTTGTGATGCCTGACAAAAACAAACCTACCAACCACCTTTGTGCATTTCTTTATAAATACAGCAAAGGGCTCAATGCTATTGCAGTTGACTGTGGCTCTCATTTTATTTGCAAATGCCTTTATGAGTCTTCCACACAGTTTGTATTTTTTTTGTGGAGAACATAAAAAAAATCACCTTAATTGACAAAAAGTTAAAAATGCCATGGTTCTTCAACAAGTACACATGTTCATGGTGCAGACAACACAGTGCCAAACCTTCTGTTGACTTCATAAGCTCTTGCTAGTATCAATAAGCTTATGAATTTTAGAGAACTTAAATCCATGTTTTCAAACATACACCTGTATTGATCTTGTGGATTCATCTGTTCTGTCATTTTCATGCATAGACATGTGAGACAAATCTACCCTATATTTCAACTGCAATAACAGTCAACTAGGATATCTTTTCATAAAAGGCTTGGGAAGCAGTATCGTAAAACCATTTAGGGCTTGGATATTGATGTCATGATTAATTTAAAAAGTGGAAAATTTTTTGTTAGTTGTTTAGAAACAGATTTTTAGTAGAATGCAGAAGGACACTGGGATGAATAAAAACAAAAATCTGTCTTAATTTTTCCTGTGTGCCTTCTTCAGATTCAGCAACAGTTTCTGGGACGGAAGCAGTTGGAGAAAACAATAGGAAACTGGGTACAAATATCAGTGGTACACTGTACTGTTTCCGATACATAAATTCAGTCATGTTGGAGATACTTTAATATGTATCAGCAATGCCACATGGAAGTGTGGGATATGGATTACTGCTTATTTTGCTAAATTTGTTAGGAAGTTTAGCAAGGACCTCACCCCCTGCATTTTCCAATTAGGTATCATTCAGACAGGCAAAGTGTCATTGCATATGTTTGAATTAGTATGAACATTTAATGACAATGAAGTATGAGATAATGTAGAATTTAAGACTACTAACTTTGGTTTATCAGTGCCTTCCCAAAACAGGTTTGATGCTGTGCTAGTGGTACTTCTATAGTGAACTGAAGAACAGTTGTAATTCCTGCCAAATCCCCACCATTCTGGGGGTTTGGTTCAGTCCTGACGAAGTATCGTGGAAGTTGCCTTTTTCTCTCCAGCCCTTCCTGAGTTACTGTTCTTGACGTTTTACTGCATTTGATGTTAGCTTTATAAATGCATGCAGTTTTATGTCTATATATAGAGAGAGATTTGTGTACAACAAATGTATCAAATCCAGGAGCCCAGTAGCAGCGAGGCTGCTGCAGCTCTATGGCGCTAAATCCAGGCCTTAGCGAGGCTGAGAACGTATTTCCAGTAGTCACAGGAGCACATGCAGTATCTATGAGACGCATATAAGCACATAGACCTGCCAGCCCTGCAGAGCAGCACAGCAGGAACACTCAGTGCTCACACAAGCACAGAGAGCACCAGTGGCCTCATCCTGTTCCCCTCTCTAGCTGATCAGGATGAAGGTCTGTTAGGGCAAAATATATACGTATGTGCAATAAGAATCCCTCCAGCAGCTGGATTTAGGCACTCAGCTGGCCCTGGGTCCCAGTCTCCCCAGTTGTTGGCACCTGAGGCATAAGCCCCCAGGGCCACAGCCCCACTCTAGCCCTCGGTCCAGATCCCTCTCCCCTTCCCCTTCCTCTCACCCACACCCACGCAGCGGATGGCTTAGACAGCCCATCCCATGGTCCTGGATCCTTGTGCTCCCCCCCATCACCTCCCACAGAGAGTCTCTCGTGCACACACAGACGGCTCTCTTGGACAGCCCCGCTTGCCGCGGTCCCTACAGCAGCTGGCCAGGGCTACCTTATTCCTACCCTGTCCCTCCAAGAGACAGTGCTGCCTGTGCTCTCGCCTAGAGGCATATGCCGGGCTTCCAGGCCACTTCACCTACTTGCCAGCTAGTCCAGCGTGCTCTTCGCTAGTGCTCGCACGCTCACTTGCACACCCACCCTCGCTGCAGGTGGTGCACTGTGGGCACGTGGGACCCCTGGTCCCACGGCAGAGCTGGCACGGAGACCTCCACACAAGTGTGCATGCACAATAGTAAGCCCTTGCCCAGGAAAACCACCAGAAATGGAGTTTAATTAGAGGAGACAGGACAGGCTGCACTGGCTGGCGCAGACACAGCCAGGCATGTGGACTGATGGCCCCCGCTCGCACCCCACCAGCCCCTTCTGTCCCCCGTTCCCACAGGCCACCCTGCCCCGCGGAACCTCTCCTGTTGGTGCGTCCGGGTGGGCCTGGCCCTGCCTCGGGGCTCCCCGGGGGCTCCAGTGGCACCAGGAGTGGCTGGGCCAGGGGCCTCCGCTGCCCTCGCAGGGCTGCTGGGCCTCCCCCTGCCCCCGGGGCCTCCCGCCCCGTCCCGCAGCAGAGGGATGAGCTTCCAGCAGGCTGATGGCAGCTGTGGTGGGCCTGGGAGCAGCAGGGCAGGGTGTGCTTCAGGCTCCCCCGCCCGCCCTCCTGCCTCCTGCCGTGCTCCTTCCTGTGTGCAAAGACAAGCATTCCTATGGCATAAACTAACGTGTGTGTGTGTGTGTGTGTGTGTATGTGTGTCCGTATATATATGTATTTCTGGATAGGAAAATGTACAGATCCCTCTCTGTAGAAACATACTTGGCAATTATAACTGCTAATGCTCCATAGATGCTCTTTGGACTTATTAGTAATGTGGTGTTTCATAGCCACGGAAGATTTGGAAGGAAAGGTTCTTATTAATTAAAAACCGTCTACCTAAGCTGTGCTCCTTTTCTCCAAGGAGGATGGTTAGAAAGGCACCCAAAGCAGGGAGAGCTTTTTTCGTTGATAGGGAAGTAGGAGAACACGTGGGAGTGAAGAACTTCAGCTGGCAGCCTGCGGCACTGCCACTGCTCAGCACAAGAACGTCTGATTGAGAAAAGCGTTTAAAGCGTCATGAGCAATGTCTTTGCTCTCCATCTAGATGCAAGATGCTGGTAATCTGAAGAAGGTCAAAATGATAATTGTCACTTGATTTTGTCAGATTTTCTTCCTGTTTCTTTTGGTAACAAAGTTAGAACTTTACCTGGTTGAGATTATAACAACAGTAGTTCTAGACAGAGTAATTGTTTCTTTCTGGTTTTAACCCATTGTCTCTTGCTACTCCATAGAACTACTTGTTAAATTGCTACTTTACTTGTCGGTGAGGAGACTGTTCTGTGTGGCTTTGAAAGTATTGAAGTGTTTTATCTGCGGATGCAGGGTCAATGGAGAAAATGGAAGTTTTAGTGTCTTTTCTCACATTGTTTTCCTTGCTAAGGCTAAGATTTACAAACCTTTGAAGAATACGAAACAAACGTGTTTAGCTACACCTTCAAGACTTGCAAACCCAGAACATATATCCCCGAGACAATCTTTGTGTATGGATGAGAAATTTCAGTCCTCACTCTTTAGACATATTTGCCATCTGATTTATATATTTTCGCTATTCAATAATGAATCTTACCAGTATCTCATTAGAAGTAGTTGAAATCAATTAGCAAAGTTTTAAAATGTAATAGAGAGGAAACACTACAAATTCTAATCAGAAAAAAATGGGGGAAAAAATTATGTGAGATATTTCCTGTATACTGAATCATGGTGTTTGAGATTCTCTATTGCTTCTCCACCTGACAGCCTGTCCTACTTTTTTTTTATTTGTAGTCACAGCATATTTTACCTGGTAGCCAGAACATATCTTTCAGTGGATTGTGTGGCAGTGATACTTTGTCACCTTGACATACCTGTTGCAGTCTGGTTTCCCCAGGGAATCCTTATATACTGTCTGGGAGCTGAAGCTTCCAAGTTATCAGCAAAATGCTGCTTGTAGCACTCAGCTGCCTGTCCATTTATCCAGATTCTTGGCAATACCTGTGGCAGCATCTATTTCTGAACTGATTGTGTTGCTGTATTAGAGGTGGTTTCTTTCAGGTCAAATGTTGTGATGGTTAGAGCAATGTAAAATCACTATTTGCAGTATGCCATGATAGTCTTACTAATATATAAATACACATAATTTGATTTTAAAAAGAAGAAAAGAGGGGTGGCCTGTGCTTAGGCAGAGATGACTTAGTTTTTTTCCCAAAATAAGTATGTGTTATAAGCACATTAACTGTCATTCAGGTGCTTGTTTGTAAGATGACTGCAAGCATTTGTAGAGAAGGCAATTTGCCTTTCACTTAACTGTGAAGAAATGTGTTTATATCAGTATTGGGGTGACTGAGACACTTCCTAAAGGAGTGTTTTCTATTCTTATCGTCGTTTCTCTAATGGTCACTTAGCAATATGTTTTGTCTGAGCTTTTTGCACATCTGTCATTCAGACCTTTAAATTTAGAAGTTCCATTACAGTGCCATCTGTCTCTGCACCAGTGAGTGTGGCTGCACAGTTTTGAACAGGAAAGAAAAGCAAACTGATTTCATACTCTCAGAAAAAAAGATAATTATGATGGCTGGTGGACACCAAGTTGACCATGAGCCAGCAATGTGCCATTGTGGCAAAGGCGGCTGATGATGAGGAGTGTTGCCAGCAGGTTGAGGGGGGTGATCCTGCCCCTCTGCTCTGCACTGGTGAGGTCCTACCTGGAGTACTGTGTCCAGTTCTGGGCTCCCCCAGTACGAGGGATGTAGGGGGCTATGGAGGGAGTCCAGCAAAGGGCCACAGAGATGATTAAGGGATTGGAGCATCTCTCGTGTGAGGAAAGGCTAGGCGAGTTGGGACTATTTAGCTTGGAGAAGAGAAGGCTCAGGGGGGATCTTATTAATGTATGTGGATACCTGAAGGGAGGATGCAAAGAAGGCAGAGCCAGGCTCTTTTCAGTGGCGCCCAGTGACAGGACCAGAGGCCATGGGCACAAACTGAAACTCGGGAGGTTCCCTCGGAGCATCAGGAAACACTTTTTCACTGTAAGGGTGACCGAGCACTGGCAGAGGTTGCCCAGAGAGGTGGTGGGGTCTCCCTCCTTGGAGATACTCAAGCACTGTCTGGACACGGTCCTGGGCAACTGGCTGTAGGGGTCCCTGCTTGAGCAGGGGCTGGACCAGGTGACGTCCAGAGGTACCTTCCAACCTCAGCCATCCTGGGATCCTGTGATTCTGTGAGTCCATACATACGACATTTATGTAGCATTTGCTTATTTTCTGTGTGAGTGTGTATGTATATTGTGTGGGGGCATCTGTAATCCATAACATAGTAGCACAATAACACGGCAGCAAGCTTTAGAGTAACAATTCCAACAGTCACAGAGAAATGGACATCTTTAGTTTCAATGGGAAATCAACCCTCATCCCTTTTCCAAAGGCTCACTCAAACTGTTGAAGGTCAGCAAATGCAGGATACTTCAGATCAGTGGATTCGTTAGGTAAGTGGTGATTCTCACTTTTAATGTAAAATCATTATTGTGTTGGATTAGCAAGTGGTTTTCACTTAAGCATATGGCCTGTTGCAGTGTTTTGAGGACTTTGCCCATGAGAGGTCGATTTACAGGCAGATAGGTGGTAGTTTTCCTTTTAAATTAGTCTGCCATCTGTCAGTTTTATACCCTGTTGACATCTGGACATTATTTCTGATTGAAATATACAGATGAGAGGTTTTTTAAATAAAAATGGTATTAAGAAAAAGCTGATGAGAACCCAGATAATGATAAACTTGTTTCTCTGAAGAACTGAGTACCTGAAAGAAGTTACTCACGGCAGAAGTTGTATCAAGCATAGTTAGTAGTTGCTGATACCATGGCTGGTATTCCTACGCTAATGTTAAGGTTAAGCCAGTGTCATGGCTATGTTGGTTACTAATCTAATATATATGAAACTGAATAAGCCTTAGGCCACAGAGAAAGAGACTATCTGTATAGAGACCATATATACACCATGTATTTATACACATGCATACGTCACAGAGTTAAATAAGCATGTTTTTCTGTTTTTCTTCATTGTTTACTCTGAAATGTTCATTTGCATCTTATGCCCCGTATTCCTTTCACTGAAAATGACCTGTTAGTCTGCCTGTAGGCACGCTTGACTCAAAATAAGAACTGAGAGCCTTTGGTTGAGGCGACTAGTAGCATTCCTTTATCTGGTCGAGCTGGTCTAATAGAAAAATAGGCACAGCTTGGTAACTGTGGGTCATCAATGCACTTAAAAAAAAAAGTGTTTCCCTGCAGTATTTTAAATTGCTAGCTGATATTATTAGGGTAATTTTAACAGAAGTGTTTTGAAATATATTGCAACAGGAGATTAAGAGGTAAATAACTTTTTACATGTGAATTCATTTTAAGAGTGTATTAATTTTCATATTTATAGAACTATTTGAACTGGGAGTTTACAGTGGAAAGACATTTTTTAGAGGAATAGTCTCTTTTAATGATTGATTCACATAAAACTGCTTGATATTCACTGGCTTTTCATAGCTTGAAATACCTGGATAATTATTGCTTCCCTAGAATAAACAAGGCAAGCTGATAAAAATAAGCTAGAGATTGTGAAAGAGTTTACTTCTCTACTGAACTCTGAAAAAAATAATTTTGACATTTTCTTTTTAACTTTCCTCCTATTCGTGATATGTTTTTTTAACCAATAATGATTGTATTGATCTAGTAGATCTTGCTGTGCACTTGAAGTTAATCACTCATTCCGGGTTAGGAAAGTGCTCTCCATTGAATTAATTATTTCTCATAATAAATAGTTCAAAAGGGGTATATCATACATAGTATATGTAGAAATACGGTATTTATTATTAATTCTGATACTTTTGGTGGTAGATTTAATGTTCTTCAGAAATACTGTATTTAGCTCACAGAAATACTTTCTCAGGTAGAGAAAATGGTGTAAGAAATTTTGAGTTCTGAGCTCTGTTTGCCTGTGCAGTCAAAGCATCTTTGCCAACTAAGAGGCTGAGAAATCATCTTTTGAAATCATGAGGGCAGTTACTTAAATAGATCTGATTATCAATGTAATGAGGCATTTAATTTCAGATGTGATATTTTTAGAATGCTATGGCAAAATAAGTTTTGGAATTGCGATGTAACTGTAATCCCATGCCCACAGTTGGGCTTGTGTTGAAAGAGCAGGTTCTGCAAAACTTTGTACAGCCATTTTGTGGTTTTACACTTACAGTCTGCTTCAGGCAAATGCAAGGCATGGCAGGAATAAGACTGTAGTTTGAAGGCATGAACCCCTCTGTGATTTAAACACTGCCCAGAAAGGAAGATTTATATTCCTTTTCAGTCTTTCTGTTCACTCCCAGCTGCTACGTGGTTGTTCTCCAGTTCATGAGCCCAGAGGTACAGAGTTGATTCACAGAGGGGCACACAAGCACAGTACCCATCACTAGGAGACAGATGGAAGCATAGCCCAGTTAACAGGGCATTAAAGAAAGAGAAGGAAGAAACAACCTTTAATTGGCAGCAAACCATTAGTTTGGCTCAGCTACTTTTGAAACTACCTCCTAGGAACAGGTTAGGAGCCTGATTAGGAGAAAATTGTCTAATTTGGTCACTTTTGCTTTTGTCTTAGATGTGTACATGGAATTTAATCTAATGGCATATGATGGAAGTACATTAAATTGGAGCATATATTATCCTTGCATAGATGTAACAGACTAATTTTATAACAATTACTGTTGATACTATTGCTATTTTACAAGTTCATATTTTAGTGGAAATAGTACTTTGAATATCAATGAGTTCAAAAGAAAACATTGAAGTAATTCTGTTTTAGCAAATGTCCTCTGAATTGACCCAGAGTCAAACCTTCGTGTTACTGTGTTTCAAAATCTGAAGCTTTACAGGTTTGTATCTCTTTGTGATGTTAATTTCTTTCCTTTTTCAAAATAGTGTGTTTATTTCAGATTCTAATTGTTCTTCCTAGTGCTGATTATCTTGTTTATTCCTTTTCTTTGTCTCTTCCACTTCTTTAACCCTCTTAAGAGGTGTGACTCTCTCAAAGATACTACATTTTTTAAAGATTTTAGGGGTTGTTCTTGGTTTTGGTTTGTGATGGAGTAAAACCAGCTTTTAATTTCCTGCTTTCATTCTCTTGTTTTTTGTGAAGCCAGTACTATTAAGTTATTCTTCCAAGACGTCATAAAAAATGGTTTATTTTTTTTTCTTTTAACAATTACAAAAGCCAATTTCCAATAGGTCTTTAAGATTCAGTTCAGGTGTTTACCCAAATTCAACAAATTAGGAGTTAGTATTTTTTTCCAACTAACTTTTGTACTTTGTTGTCCACCTTCCTCTTAGAAAATCTATATTGAGAACAGAGAATTGCCATTTTTAATATGTGTTTGTTTCCTGTAGTTGAAATATGTAAAAAAATATAATTTTGTTAGTGTTTTGTTTGTTTTGCTTAAAGGTGCTAGTTTGTGGCTGCACGCTTGGAGGTTTATGCTATTAATCTTAAATATTCTCTAAAAGGTAACTTTCAGCTGTTTGAAGTTTGAAAGAAAACCGCTTTTCTTTCTGATCCTGAAGAGTTAAAGTGTAACACAGCTACGTCTCACCAAGTCCCTTCAGCCCGGTGACGCTATGTCATGTGCAGTTCAATGAGAAGCTTGTAGTGAATAGAAAAAAAAGACCTTTTCCATGACTTTTTTTCACTCCCAGTGAAAACCTGTTTAAAGGTGAATGCCTCTTCTCACCCTTTCTTTCTTTACTGAAGAAATTAGGAAATGACTTTATGTCTGAAGCATATGTGGGTTGTTATTAACACTTCTGTCAAAGTTTATACAATAATTAAGACGTTTAGATCAGACTAAGGTACATTTCAGTATGCAAGCTGGTCTTTCTGTGAGGGAAAATAACACTGGTCAAGGAGACATTATAGATCAAAAAGAAATTATTGCCAAAAGATCATGCTGCTTGAAAAAATCTGATTGCTCCGTGAGAATCAGCTGCCTTCTGCAGCACCCGTTGAGTTGGTTTATAGGCAAGTGGTGGTGTCCAGTTGCGCAAAACAGGCAGGTACCTGCCCTCCTCAGCCTCCTGTGCTGCGCCTGCAACTTCGTAGACATTCCCCGTGGCAAATAGCTCATTGCATTTATTCAGGAAATATTTTTTTGATACCGACTTTCAGTTTCAGTTTGAGGCTTAGAGTTTGGGTTCATCAAAGCAATTCCTCCTTTGGATGTACCTGGTTCGTATCTCTGATGTGTTTGCTCATGAGATGGGGCCAGCCTCTTCTCCACGTGCAGAGTGATCATGCAGTAGGCAACAGGCACAAGCTGGAACACAAGAAACTCCTGATAGATGCTCAGAAAACCATTTTCACAGTAGGGGTGCTGAAATATGGGAACAGGTTGCCCAGAAGGCATGTGGAGTCTGCATCCTTGAAGATACTCGAAGCTCACCTGGTCAAGGCCCTGAGCAGCCTGTTCTGGCTGGACGTGGGTTTAGTCAGGGTGTTTCTAAATGGCCTTCAGGGATCCCTTCCAGTGTAAATTATCCTGCGGTTCTGAGCTCTGCATGCAGGGTACAGTTACCTGAATGTGTCAAGAAAGTCAGTAGTTTTAGTAAAGGTACTTCTGTGTGGAAGGGAAGGCAGCACAAATTAACTATGTCATTGCACAGAACCTGGTTTTAGGCCACTTTTAGATATAAATGGCATAAAACCCCCAGCATGTTACGTAGTATGAGTAGCCTCAGTAGAGAGCATCTTGAGTATTTGCTTTGTGTTCTCCGTAAAAGAACAATACTCTTCTATGGCTAATCCAAGCTGCAGTTGATTGAGTTAGATTGCTGCTGCCGGGATAATTGGACACTGTTTCAGAAATGCCTGGGAATTTCTTGAGGCCTGTAACACAAGTTGCCATACAAAGTTCCCAGTGTGCTGTCCTCTAAACACACAGTCCTCTGTGAAAAGAGTGCTCCAGCCATCCGGAATGATCGGAGTAACCCCGCATGTAAATGTGACCTTCTTGCTGCCTCACAGAGCCGCTGTGTCTCGGTCCGACTGTCACTCACAGAAGCACTTTCTTTCACTTGATCAAGCCTTCAAAACAAGCAAGACATCTGAAATTTCTCCTCCTTCTTCCCATTCCAAACTGTTTTACTCCTTCTGGCCCACCTTAAGATAATGTCCTGTGAACTGGTTTGTCAGAGAGTAGCTGCTGGTGTGGGCCAAAATGTAAAGTGGCATTTATGCAAGAGCTGGAAATGCAGAGTGATCTAATTATGTGCATATGTAAGACACTTCCCTTTTTCTAATTTGTTTTTTAATTATGCTGATTATTTTGGGGTTTATCTTATAAGCCTTCTGGTAAATAATTTGGTTCTTGTACTGGTCTGCAGCATACTCCTAGTAGCAAGTTAATAAAAGTCTGAATTAAAAAGTATATGTGCATATAATTTCCAAACAGTTCTTAATATGAATCACTGAATCATAAAGAATGGTGGCTGGTAGTTAGGATTCTGGATACTCTGATGCTCAATTCATTTGATCATAAGTTTCCAGCTTGTTTGTTCATCTGTTATAGCATTTAAAAACATCTTGGCTTACTCCTCATTTTCCTTAACAGAACTAACTTGTGTGGCTGCAAGCTGCATGACTTTCTTAAACAGCATATTTAATATGATTTTGTTATCCGTAGCTAGTCAAATTGGCATATGTCCTTAAAATAAAATGAAGTGTAATTCATTATTGCTACTAAGACTTTTCCCAACTATTTCTGGAAAGATTAGGAGAGAAACATTATTTCATTATTGTTCTTTGTTAATTCTTCAGAGATTTAACACAGTGGGAGGCCAAAATTGCAAATACTGTAGCTGCTTAAAATGCATTTATTTAATAATGTTTAAGTAACTCTGGTGGTAAATGGGTCACCCAGAAATACATTTTCCCCTTGTTCCTGGATACTTTGTATATCAAAGCATAGGAAAAAAGAAAACACAAGTTACGTAAAAAATAGCCCAGCATCTGTGTTATGACATGTTATTGAAGTTGTTGGCATTTCCTCTCTTTTTCAGATTTTCCACCACCTCCCATAAATGATAAACAGCATTATATACTCATTGTAAGAGTTACAGATGTGTCTGTGTTGTATTCTGAATTATATTATGGTTCTTGAAAATTTCTGGGTCACTCACACTAGTAACACTGTTGGTCAGTAATGGAATTATTTTGAAAATCTGAAAAAAATCAATCAGCAAGGAAAAAGAGATAAAAGTTGTTAAAAAAACAAAAACCATGATTGCAGTAGTATCTTTCAAGTTGGAGAGGGCCTGCTGTACATACCAAGGGCCTAACTAACACTCTTTTCTTATATTCTTAAATTTAATATAGGAAGATGAGGTAATGAGGTGCTGCAGTGATTTAATTATTTCTTCCTTTGGTTAAGTGATTAATTTTTCTTTTTCCAGATTCATAGAGTGGAATATAAATTAGTATGCTGTACTACTTTACTTTTTTAAGCATCTAGTTCATTCCAAAGCGAAAACTGTCCTATATTAGCATGACCTTTTGAGAGATCTCATACCAGTTCTATTGATCAGTGACACAAGTTACAGAAATAATAGAGAAGCAGCCAGAATCTGAGCTGAAGTCTGTATAAATCTCATCTGTCTCTCTCAGTTGGAGTGATGCTGATGTTGCAATACTTCGGCAAAATGGGGAAGAACTTGGCTGCTTTCGTATCTCTAAATTTAGTATGTGGGTGGGCCAGGACAGTGAATAGTTTATAACATCTCTGTGCAGCAAAGTTAATAAATCCATTTTGTATGTCAACCTCTGTAATCTTTTCGTCATCCATTAAAAATGTTGCTGTGCTGTTGACAGTAAGTGTCAGTAACAAGAAAGACTGGAGGAAGACATAGTACACTTATTTCCTGTAACATTAAAGCCACTGTAATTATGGGTCATTTGCCTGGCTTCTTTGGTAATTAAGAGTTTTAATTGCTTCTAGTTCCAGGGAATTAGTTAAGCTTTTCATTATGCATATTGCCTTCCATAATCATTGGCCCCTCTGGTACAGTAAGCTTAGTGACATCATGGAAGTCAATTAGGTCTTTCAAGGCAGAACAGCGAAGTACATTTCTTTCTATGGGCTGCATTAGAAAAGGTTCCTGAAAGGCCTTGGTAATGCTGTTCTGTGCAACATTTAGGCTTACTCTTCAAAAGGCAAAGCCTGTCAGGGTTTCATTTACTGTCCTCAGAATCCTCAGAGTGCTTGGGGTCACAAACTAAGGTATCGTTAAGAACAAAACCTATAGGCAGAACCGTGCTTCCGTTCTAATAGCAATTGTTCCAAGCTTTGCAGGATCAGCTGGTTACATATTTGTAGTTAATAACACTGATAATGATCAACATTTGAAAATAGCACATTGTTCAGACTGGAATTCAGTGACTCTGTAAAGGAAATGAGCACAAAAGAGATCGGTGTGATTCCATTGGCTCACTGAAAACCTTTAATTGAGTTTTACTTTATTACATGCAAGGTAGAAAACTGCTCTTACTTTCTCTTGGCAGACTCCAAGTGGTTGCTGACATGTTGATGAATTAATATTTTAAGAAGAAAAGAAAGCAGAAAGGAAGGGATCATTCCCTCTTCCTCTTCCACAGTGTCTGATACAGATGGGTATATATAGTGCAGACATTTTATACATCTTGCAAAAATGTCTTCTTTGAAGATAATAAAGTTTTTGCAGGCTGCAACTGGGTTCTCTTAGAACACAGCCAGAACAGACAAACGTTGTGCATCTTCCCTGGAGAAGTAGTTGTGTGTTAGAAAGCCTAAAAGATACAGTATGCTATTGTATGTTCTCCCAGTGTGTCATGTCTGGATTCAGTCAAAAGTTAAACTAAGTTTAGCACATCATTACTCTTACCCATTCAGTATTAGTTGCCACAGTCTATTGTGTTATGAAGAAAAGGATAAGAAAATCCATCCTGGGTATGTAGGAGGGAATTTGGTTTATCGATAGTGACTGTAGAGAAGGGCTTAATGCATGAGAGAGAAATTTGTGATAAGGCAGAGTTGCACTGTCTGAAGGGTGAGGGGAAAATTGCACTAACCATCCCACCATCTCTGTTGAACTACTGAAATTACTTGTGGTGGTAATTTTGGTAGTAGTAGTAGCAGCAGTGCTAATAATATTGATAATAAATGCATTCTGAATTGCAGAAGTGTTAGAGACCACTTGTCAGTGCAGATCAGAATTTTGCGGATGGTTGGATGCCAAAGGTTGCTTTGGATTGTCCATGACCAAAAACTCAGACTCAAGACTGTGTGGTGTCAGGAAGAGGTGCTTCATTATATATGCTCTGGAGTGAACTCCAGAAGCATTATCTTTTATGTATGAAAGTTCAGACTAGATCATTTGTTACATATATATTTGTTATATATTTATTATACAATATACTGATGTTAAATTACAAAATTCACATAAATAATGTATTATTTTTAACAACTTTGCTTCCAAACTCAATTCTTGAATGACTGTGACTATTGTAAGACATGAAATTTTACCTGAACAAACTGTCTCTTCTCTGAAAGTGACCCTCCAATATAACTGCTGATTTTCTTTCTCACCATTGCTTTGGAAGAATTAAGCAAATGGAGCATGAATTCGGCAGCACTCTTCTGACAGGTGACTTCTGTCTTGCTCTTCACTCATCCAAAGTCCTAATATTGACCTAGGTAGTGTAGTCTTCCCCATCTTGTGTATGTAGGAAATACCTCATCTGTAAGTGAAAGCACTGCTTTTGCCATTTTGCAGGTTGTAAAGTTGATCTTAAAGAGTTAAATTGCCTTCTTATAAAGGTATTTAAGCACTTGCTTAACTTTAAGCTTGTGCTTAAACCCATGGCTATAAAACAAATCACTTAGGAACATCTGGATAACCAGTTGCTGGGATTTAAGTATGCATGTTTATTTTTTTTTGAATTGAAATGAATTTAAGGTTAATTACCATGCAGATGTTCGAACTGAGAGGTTTGCCCTTGTTCCAATTAAGGGTGTCTAAGCCAGGAATTTAATTTAGCTTTCCTACTAAGTTTTATTTGGGATCATTCTCTCTTTTAAAACAAAAGATTAAATGTTCATAGTAACATTATTCTTTAATTTTTTCCCCTCACCTCCTTGTTTCTCAGTGTCTTGTGTTTGAAGATTCACCACTTGGAGTCAAAGGAGCCCTGGCAGCAGGAATGCAAGTGGTTATGATTCCAGATGAAAAATTAAATCCAGATCTTAAAAAGGAGGCAACACTACTGCTGAACTCCATGGAGGATTTCAAACCAGAACTGTTTGGTTTACCAGCATATGATTAGTGCCCGATGTCTATGAACATGCACTTGACTGGAGATCGGGAAAGTGGAATGAAATTTTGTTACGGTTTTATGATTGTTTCGCATCTTTTCCTCTCTTCCTCAAAACTAGAGGACAAAAATCCTGTAAACACCAAGTCTTCCACATGGTACCTTTGAAAGTTGACTGGAATGTTTATGATTTTTCCTAATCAGAAATGCTAAATTAAAGCGGCGTTTCATCTTGTGAAGTGAATCCGGCCTTGTTCTCTGCACATCATGGTGTTTTCTGGTATGGTAGGTTGACCCTGGCTGCATGCCAGGTGCCCACCAAAGCCGCTCTGTCACTCCCCCTCCTCGACTGGACAGGAGAGAGAGAATATAACGAAAGGCTCGTGGGTAGAGATAAGGACGGGGGGGATCACTCACCAATTACTGTCATGGGCAAAACAGACTCAACTTGGCAAAATTAGTTTCATTTGTTACCAATCAAATCAGAGTAGCATAACGAGAAATAAAACCAAGCCTTAAAACCCCTTCCCCCACCCCTTCCTCCTTCCCGGCTCAACCCCACTCCCGCTTTTCTCCCCCTCCTCCCCCCCAGCGGCGCAGGGGGACGGGGAATGGGGGTTGGGGTCAGTCCCTCACACCGTGTCTC
>JAVKLA010000057.1:14603118-14614928 GCA_034782735.1 Sagittarius serpentarius | reverse complement strand
CTGCAGGGGGAGATCTGCTCCAGCGTGGGCCTCCCTGGGCTGCAGGGGCACAGCCTGCCGCACCAGGGTCTTCCCCAGGGGCCGCAGGGGAATCTGCTCCAGCGGTTGGAGCACCTCCTGCCCCTCCTTCTGCACTGACCTGGGGGTCTGCGGAGATGTTTCCCTCACATGTTCTCACTCCTCTCTCCGGCTGCAGTTTCTGTACCCCAGCAACTTTTCCCCCCCTTCTTAAATCTGTTATCCCAGAGGCACTACCACTGTCGCTGATGGGGTCGGCTTTGGCCAGCGGCGGGTCCAACTTGGAGCCGGCTGGCACTGGCTCTGTCAGACACAGGGGAATCTTCTGGCATCTTCTCACAAAAGCCACCCCTGTAGGCCCCCCGCTACCAAAACCTTGCCACGCAGACCCAATACATCTGGGAATATTTTGAAACTATTTGGACAATTTCTTGTAACTGCATTGGAATCTTCTTGTTCTGTTCCCACTTGAGAGACTTTACTGGTTAGATCTTAACCAGAAATCTGTTCTGGATTGGCTTTTATCCCATTACATTGTTTTTGATACAGTTATTGCTATCATCATGTTTATCCGTTTCCTCATCCTGTACTTGCCCATCTATTCCCCTTTGTATTATGTTGTCTTTTTTTTTTTGCAGTTATTTGCAGGGTTTTTATTGTATTTTCTCTGTTTTCTTATTTTGTTTTCTTTTTTGGCGTTGAATGAGGCAACTTCCAGAGGTCACTTACAACCTCAATTATTCTTTGATTCTGTCATTATCTTTTTTGGTATGGTGATCACCTGCTAGGAGCTATACAAGGTTATGTGATCCTACAGTTTAGCCAAAATGCTTCGCATCTTCCTTCTTTCATTTCCTTATATTCTTCTCATTTTCCATGTTGCCACGTAGCTTTCCCTTTCATTCTTGTGAAATGAATCCATCCTGTCTCCCTGCTTCAATTCTGATGAAGTTATGGCCTTAACTCCTTTGTACCCAAATAGCTTTCTGTAGGCTATCCTTACTTTTCCATTCTTACCTCATTCTTGAGCCCTTTTTTTGCCAAGTAAGTTCCCTACAGACAGTTTTGCTATCTATTTTTAAAATACAGAAATTGTAGTTTTGGTTTATTAAATACTTAAAATTTATTTTCCTGACTACCATAATTTCCACAAAATTTTTATGTTGTCATCTGTCCCTTTTACTTCTGTTTCTGGCATTTCGTCAGGACAAGGGTAAGGGTCTCTTTAGAAAATGCTGGACATGTAGACAGGTTTTGGTGGAATCTAAGAGTACATGTATGACATCGTGGAAGTAATGTCTTTGACTTCGTCTAAAGAAAGCTATATCGTGTAGGCTTTATGACTGTTTTATAAAATGAATGATAGTATTCAGCACTTAACAAACTAAATTTCTGATTTTGTCCATGAGGTACTCCAAAATCTTGGTAAAATATCAAACTCCATAAAGACAAGGAGCGTGAAATATGTCAAATAAGAGAATTTCTGTGTATTATGGGAAGACTTCTCTAACCTCATTTTTTTTTAGTATCATCTCTTTATCTATGATCTTTCTCACAAAAATCTTTTCTAGGCATTTCTGGTGTTTAACTGTTTTAGGTTTAAGGGTTTTTTGTTAGGAACAAAAATTAATGAATCATAGACCTTTCAGTATTCAGGGTGAGTTTTCCTACATTTTTTTCCTCCTGGATTTAAAAAAACCCCAAACTTTTACATCTTTTATGTGGACTGTTACTATTTTCTGTTACTGTATTCTGTTCACACCTCAAGAAATTAAGAAAATTTTATTCCATATGGTCAGTCAAATATGACCTAGATGGTACCAGAAGAATTTTAGTACATATAGTATAATGGTTTCCAGTTAAATGCTTTTCATCTAAGGATCTGGAAGTATTTTCTTGAAAAAAGGGTAAATATTGTTTTAGTGTAGGTATTTTGCATATTATGTTATTTCTTTAGGCCCATGGATATTGCAGTCATTAGTGTTTGTACAGTGACAACAACCCATCCTGTCCGGTATGAATTCCATTTCTGGTCTTTCCAGATAAGAGAAATATTGCTGTATAATTCCTCCTTTGACTTGTGTTACATAACACAAAGTGTTACTGTAAAGCAGCAATTCTGAGCTTTCAAGTGTAAAACAGGTGCCTGTTGGGATACCCTTCGTTCATAATTACTGAATTCCAACAGGGAAGTTACTAGGTAGAACAAGCTTTAATAAGCTGTAATTAGTAACTTTTTCAAAGTTTTGCATATATTTAATTTAACTGGGGAGTTTTAAATAAAAATAAAAATTACGCATGTCTCATTTACAGTTTACTTCGAAGGAACTGTCATCAAAGTCTTGAATTTTTTTTTAAAGATGTAGAGGCATTAATAAATGCATCACTGGCAAAATCAGAATTATTTCATCATGACCACCATGATGAATTAGTATATCCTGCAATTCTAATTTAATAATCTTATCTTTTGCTGAGAATTAATAGTCAGAAAACTATCACTTCTTAACTCAACAGTAAATTCTATCCTATACAATTATTCTTCCATGCATTTAGTATCCCACTTGACAGTTGTCAATGAGATTATTGCCCCAAACTGAAATCTGTGAACCTGAGCCGTATGGTATAACCTTCCCCTCCTTTTAGTAAAATTGTCTTCCATGTATTTTACTGCTTGCTGTTGGCCAACTTCCTGGTCCCGTGCTGAACCATTTGACCATTTGTTATTAAAGTAAGTGTCAGTGCTGTGGTTAGCTTTTCTCTTGACCGAATGAGAAATCAAAACAGTACACAAAATTAAATTCTTCATCTATAGTAACCTTAAAAATCCTGTCTTCTCCATCATATGTGAGGTGGATATTCCTGTCAGCAGTAGGTGACTGTAGCCTGCCTGATTAACTATACACCAAATATCAACATATGTTTGTATGTATTTCTTTACCCACTTTTTGGTTGGATTTGTGGCTCTGTAGCTCGATCATCTCAATAACATCTGTTCAGAAAAAAAAAAAAAAGGATTAAAAACTTGGATCCCTTCCTTCCATCTGCTGCTTTCCAGATGAAGTCCTGTTATGACTGAACTCAAAAAAATCCATACCAGATCCTGGCTACAGATCATGAGCACATGTGAGCAACCAGGACATTTGAATGCTCCATCTGTGTTTGTATGAAGAGGACTGTTAAAAACTAATCCAAAACCTCTGTCCTCTAACTCAGCAAGTAGACTTCGATCCCAACAAATACTTAAGTGCACGCTTAATTCATTTTTATTAAGCATAGAAAGTAAGCACCAGCTTAATTTTAAGGATATGTTTAGTTTTATTTGGCTTAATATAGAATATGTGCTTCAGGCTCATCCTGAGAAGAATTACAGCCTCCACAAAATAAAGGCAAAACTTCATGACCAAGATTTTACTATTGGAAAATAGGGTAAGTGCAGCAAGATGGAGATAAATTCAGCCATGAAAATATATTAAAAAAAAAAAAAAAGGCAAGTTAGTGACGTATGAAGTGTTGTACTGGAACTTAAACTCCTTCCTGCCTCACAAGTGAATTAGGTTTTACATTTTACTGGAACTCCAATGGGATTAATCTTGGTAGAATTTCCAGGTTGCAAAGATATACAAAACCAGGAGTTTCATCAAATATATTCATGTGAAAATCCATTGCATTGGAACAGGATTACTTCAAAATGCAGTTTGACTTCTGTGAAGCTTGGCATTTGCCTTCTACAAATAAAGATCAGAAAAAGCTGAGATGTTCATTCCTCATTTGGATTAGATGTCTTTCTAAAGAATGCTATAGTTAAACCATAGCAACCTCTGCCCAGAATCAAGCTCATGTTGCACATATTCCAAAAAATGTCTTCAGCAGAAGCCAAACTAGATAAATTAGAAAAAATTGCAAGCAACTTCATAGTAAGAAGAAATTAAATGATTTTCCACTGCATTAAAATTCTTCTGTATCTTTAACAATTAGAGAATGGAGCGTGAAATTTTCTGCTTTATTACTAGCTCTAGATACTGGTTATCCATACAGAAATCCACGTTGGTTTTTTTTATCTTGATAAATTTAGACACCAAAAACACTAGCTAGGCACTAAATTCCACAATTCCATGGGCCATATGAAAAATATATTTGGTTTTAATATTTTAATATTAGAATAATATTAAACAAAAATAGCATAATTAAAACAAAAAAACAGGAGCCTTTCTTTTCTAATTAATTTGTTTTCGTTTATTTTTTTCTAATTTACTACTTTGTAGCTTCACTGAACTTACTGTGTTTTGATATTGAGAGGGCAGTACTGGTTTTTTGCCAAATTAGTGGAAATAAATGGAAAGACTGGAGTGGAGGAAAAGGAGCTCTCAGAACACCTCTGTCTCTCAAGAGAAACATGACTGTCATCGGCACTCTGTGTTAACCTTCCCTTTGGCTGACACTTCACAAATTGAGGGTCTAATTGCCTTACTGAAGTGGAGAACAGAAGGAGGACGAGAACTCGAACTAAAGCCTGTACCAGGACTTCCAAGAGCTGAGAAGCCTATCCCGGCAGCAGGGCTCCCTGAGTGTGCCGGTGGCTGTGTCCACACCAGGTAGCTCAGTGCAACAAAAAAAAATAGATTTTAGAGAGCAGGGGGTAGCATGAGAAAGGCTGTTGGTCTCTTCTGTTCTTCAGCCCTTTGACCTACAGGCTCTGAGACATCATATTCAAAACGTTAGGAGTTGGCTTACTCTGAGATTAAAACAAGCCTCAGCAGGGAGAAAGCATTTCAGCTCTCACTCCTCTCTTTGCAGCTTTCTCCAGAAAATCTGCAATGTGAAACCAGAACATGAATCAAAGTATTAACAGGATCATTGTCAATATCCAAGGTTCCTTTGATTCAAAAAAAAGCAAAGAGGGCATTATTTAATGAAGAAAGACAAAATGGTAGAAGAAAGGAGCTGGAGAAAATGAAACAACCTGTGGTATAAACGATCTAGAACCAAACACTCCAGTGAAATGAAGCAAAAGGGAACAGAAGAGTCAAGTCTTCCACTTGTCCTTAGCAAAAATGTAAAATCAGTAATTATGGAGGTAAAATCATTACATTAACAGAAGCAAAACCCAGGTGAAAAACATATTCAAAGAGATATGAGGCACTGAGATTTATAAAGATAAGAGTCAACCTCCTGAAGCATGTTTCTTAAAACCAAGTTCTAAAGAAAATGAAGTAGCTGGAATCCAGAATCAAAGAAGGTGCTAAATCACCTTTGATAAGCGTCAGAGCACAAATAAATGTAGAAAATATATCAGTAGATGTCTCAGTTCAGAAGCTGGTAAGATTGTGAAATCGTTTCAGTTTTGACTTCAAAATTTTGGATTTGTTCAACAACTATGAAATCGAAAAGTGTCATCAGCTTGAAGACAACTGAAAAAACCTGCTGCATACCATTTTTCTCCATCATCTTTAGCTCAAACTGCATATTGATAGAGCGAATTCATTTCTTTGAAGTCAACGCCACCCCTATGGCAACTAGAGCTGTTTGCTCATAGAAGGGGATATTGGAAATGGACTTTTAACTGTCTTTCACCCATGATAATCATGGTTACTTTATAAAGTGTATTGTGGTGGTGTCATTTTATCCTCATTTCACAGAGGACAATAACACTATGTAGCCAGCAGCTCCTCCTCATTTAGAGAACTTTGGAAGCTGGAGAACAGAGATTTAACTAAGTTCCTCTAGATATGACAGAGGAGTTTCCACTGTATCATCTGGATGTCTTGCTATTAATTTAATTGATGACTACTACCTACATACCTAGGGTGTGGGCAGTATGTCTAATAGTAACAGCATCTAACCCAAATCACTGTATGACTGCAGGTAAAACTCCAAACTTACTCTCAAATATGATAAAGAATTAGGAACTTCAAACTAGAGGTTCATTGTCCAGATCATCCTCCTACTTTCTGTGAAAAGGAAATGTTTAGTAGGGGATAATGTAGATCTACAACTGACAGTCAGAAAAACATGCTCCCCATGGGCTCCTCATACAAAGATGCAGCTTGTTTGGGGAAGTATGTAAATGTGATAGTTCCACAAAATAGTTTTATTCCTAATGACTTTTTCCAAAAGCAGGGTAGAAACATGCAGGGGCAAGAGGAAGACATACACAAATCAACCATTCTGAGCCTCCTTTGATTTTCCCAGAGGAGGTGCTTGAGACCCAAGAAAAGGAGAGGAGTTGTTCTAGCTGTTAACCAAAGTATTGCTTTGGCATAACAAATTCAGATACACAAATTTTATCTCTGTTCTCACAGTTTTCTCTATTGCATATGAACTTTAGACGTAAACAAAAATATAGGAAATCCAGTTAGGCTTCAGTTGCAGAAAATTCTCTGTATATGTTGCCAGAAATGCAAACAAGCATCTCTGTCGCATACCAGTACAACCACTGTTCTCAGGGTTTGCCCCAGCTGCAGCTTTTCATGCACTTGTTAGTCAGCTGAGACACTCAGCACCTCAAGCACTGAACCATGGTAGGTAAGCTCAAGGAAGAGAAGGCAAGTGCTACACTGGGGAAGAAAAAAAAAAAAAAAGGAATGTTTTCCCTCTCCAGAAGATGCTGAAAATCATTCAATAGCATTGTACCTTGTGAAATGTCTTCTTGCTGTAGCAGAATGTAACTTCAGCAAACAGTAGTTTTATCACATACAAATATTTCACACATTTAACCCGCTGCAGAATATCCATCCACAGGGACATGGATGTCATAAGTCAGTTTTAAGTAGGGAGAGTGCAGTTTTCATTGCAGTGCCAAAAAAGGGGGAGGAATGGGGTACACAAGATGGGGGAAACCAAGCGTTTATCTTTGCTAAAATACCATCTTGATTTGAACATTTCATGTGAAGACTGTGCAAACTCTATCGAATCATTTTATTACTGTGTCTTCATTGCTTGGATTTGAACCAGAAGTGCTGTATTTTACCTGAAAAACTGGAAAGCTGATTTAAGTCAAAATGGATTTCCTGGTGACCTACGACTGCAGCCTTGTAAACTTATCGATTATGGCCCTCGACATTGTTCTTACTGATGGCTGCATCTGAAACATTGGAAAACCCATGGCATTCACTTTCTTCAGACCAAACACATTAGGAATGTGACTTTATGTTTTTCAGTGCAGTACATAGCAGGAAAACATGGTGGATTTTTTCCCCTCTCTAAAGCAAATCTTACTCTAAGGAAATTTATTAATTGTATAATTTCATCCTGTCATATTTCTTTAGCCTACGTTATATAACTCTGGTTAGTAATGATTTTATCAAAGTTACAGAGCACATAATGTAACTGAAGTTTGTGGCTGGAAATGAATTTATTTGTTTGGAGTGTACTCCAAACACATTCCATGGCTATCTTATCAAATTATTGTTAAGTTTTTGTGGGTATGGTTGAAGGAAAGTGGTTTGTGAAATTGTATATGGGGCATAGGTCCTTTCAGCTCTGATTTTCTAGTAAAGACTCAACTGCATTAGGAACAGCTTGTAAACCTCTCTGATACAACGGACTTTTTGACACCTGGATGAAAGGAGCTGGTGCACAGCTGTCATCTGCACTTTATTAAAACCATTGCTGTATGTGATATGAAATTAGTACTCCTTATAAACTCAGCAGAGAGTGCTTTATCTTTAGTGAAGTTCACACCTGTGTGAAAGTTTGCTGAAGGGAACAGCCAAATCTAGCGGAACAAAGGGAGGAAGGAAGGGAGGGAGGGAAAGGAAGCAGCAGAACACCACCATGCCCACTGAGTTGACTCCAAGCCTTCTGAGTCAAGTGAATCATCGGTTTGGACATGGAAGACATTTATGATTATGAGATCTGTTTGGCTCTTCTCCTTCCAAGCTGGGACTCCATGGGCTTTACAAATACAGGATATTTCTCAATGACATTTACTTAGATTACCAACCTTCCCCAGGAAATGGAAGTAAACCCTTATCACCATAAATTCTGCTTTAAAGAGACAGACTGCTTAAAGGACCAAATGCTTAGTATGAGCACGCCACAGGGAGGTTGACATTCCCTTTTCCAGTGATACTGAACCAGATGTAGACTACCTCGTCTGATGTTTAGCAAATAACAGCACCTAACATGAAGCAGCCTTCTTTTCAGAGCAAGCTAACTGTATTAGTACTTACCTCACTTGTGCTCTTAAGATTTACAGCTTCTTCTACCTCTATGCTTCCATGGTAGTATCAGTACCCAAACTAGCTGTTCTGTAGATAATCTGGGCATGTATTATATCAGCTTTTAATTGCTATAATGACCACACCAAAGAACGCACATTTAGGAGAATATATCTGTGAGTGATTACATACCGAGTATCTGAGATCTCCTCTCACAAAGGTGACCAGGACCATCCATCGGGAGCTATCGTAGTTATTTGTTCTAGTCTGCCTATGGTTTTTATACAACTCCCTCCATTCTTAGTTCAATAATTTACAAACCTTTCTGCTTACACCCTTCCTTCTGTTCTGAAGTTACTGCCACAGTATTGGCCTTGTTGGTTGTTATTAAGATGTCTTTTTCACAAGAGTATTAGGTTTTTGGTTTGGGGGTTGTTTTTTTTGTTTGGTTGGGTTTTGGTTTTGGTTTTGTTTTTTTATAAGAGGTAAGTAACTGCAGAACAAAGTAGTCACTTCAGAGAAGTGCCAGTAAAATGTATTTTCTCAGAGATGCTGTTTCTAAGCCCTAGTTAGGGGCAAGTGAACATCAGAGACTAGTCAAACCTCTGACTCCAGGAGTGTAGGGTTTTACTGGAAGACTTCCAACACTGCTTTGCACTGAATTCGTTCTATAGCTAAATGTCCAATCCACTTTGTGCCATGACACTAGGCAAACTTCGTCAACACTTAAGTGATGTAAATTAACCTATGCTGTAGAATTGTTCATACAATTCTATAGAAAATTTTAAAAAAATACTGCAGACTGATGATATATGACAAGTCATGATGCCATCTTCCCACCTGGTTCACTGGTAATGATAAGACTAAAAGGGTGCAACACACATTTCTTGTTTGACTGTGATGGCTAGGATGAAAGAAAAAGATCTCTCGTGAGAGGTACAGGTAATTGCAGCTCATAAAATCCTCTGTTAAATGGGCTATACATCACACAAGTATATGCAGGCAATTTCCTTTTAGCTCATCTCCCTCTCTCCCCTGTTACCTTCTTCCCCTCCTCCTGCCACATATAAACATTTGGGTTTAGCATGTGCTAAAAGTTAAATGCAAGGATTAAAATAGGTTTTAAATTCCTAACAGTAGATCAATACTTTTGACATGATTGAACACTATGGCTCATATGAATTCATCTTTGAAGGTAAGAAGTCATCAACATATATGTGACTCTAATACAAGGGATTAAATGCCATCTTCCCTTCTGGGTTCCACAGCAGAGGTGTCATTCTTGGTACAGTATTTTTCAGTTCTGTTAGTTTTACATCAAAAAATTATTAAGATAAATGCTCTCTTCAAATGTATGGATGTTCATCTGGATAAATATCCTACTTGCCTTGACAATTAAAAAACCCTTCAACTATTCTTGCCAAATTACTATTATTTTTTAATATTTGAGGTTTGTACCTGTATAAAAAGGAAAAATTTATTGTTCTTATCTGTTCTATTCAGTAACTCATTTCTTTGTAAGTAAAATGTCTGAAGAAATGTCTGATAAAATTTTAGACAATCCATTCAAGGCTAAAGATTCCAAGAATTCCATGTAACCACAGTTATTTGCACTTATGCGTTAGACAGAAACCTTGTCTTTGATATCAGATTCTGACCTAAAAGGTATCCAGGGAAAACACAAACCATTTCAAATGTGAAAAGGGAAAAGGGCATTCTACTAATTAAATGAAAAACAACCTGAGACTTATTTGTCAAAAGGTAAAATTTGTCACCTCGTCAAGGGGTCTTTTGGGGAAACACCAGCTAGATCTTTGTTTTGAGTGAATCTCATCCTCAGATTTCTCAGTTTACAGCCCAGCATGCTGGCACAGTTATCCCTAGTGATCTGAACACAAATCACTTTTGATGTTGAACATTAAAACTAATACACTGGGATTCCTGGAAATAAAAAGCCAACCCATTGCATGGGCCACACTTGCCATGTGCAGTCAGGGTGAATAACTAGACTCTCCTATGCTAGAAAAGCTTCTACATGATAAAATAGCTGCCATTAGTCATGTTACATTAAGGGAGAGACAGGAAAAAGGTATTGACAACTATGAGCAAAATGTGCATACAGTCAGTGACAGACTGATCACTGCAGAGCGCCCAGATGGCAGTTCAGACCTTGCTGAATCCCCTTTGGTATCAGTAACCACCTTCAGTGTACAGAGCTCCTTGTGCCAGAAAAGCAGAACTTTACGTATCCAAAATGCTTGAAGTAAGAATCATCACCATTACAGTTACACCCCTTTCTGAAGTCCAAAGCATAGCTGTGAAGTCCTTGATTACAGTTCACTAATGAGAGCATGATACTTTTCTCCTCTTGTACTTGCAGGTTTTTTTGGAAGTGCATGTAAACTAGTTGAGTTATTCAGCTCCTTTAGTTGTCTGATTGCACAGCTGATTATAGATGTAAACAATCAGCAGACATGAGCTTTGCGGATGCAATTAGTCAAAACCCAAATATAATTCTGCATCATAAAAGTTAAAAACTTGTAAGCCAGAATGAAAATGGGGATTTGAAATATTGGGAAAATATTAGTGATGCATTGGATTTTTTAACAGGAAATTTGCTTTAATATAATTAAATAATATTTTAAGTAAACAGTTTTTAATTATTTTTTTGTAAGACCATTGCTGTCAGGAATATCATAACTATAACTCCACAACTTAATGACCACTGAAAGGAAAATGTCAGATTTACACAAATGCTGTATTTTACCCATATTCCAAATAATTTAATTTTTTAATAATAGCTGTAAATTTTACAAAGATGAACTTCTGATTAAGATTAAAAACTAATATAAAATAAAGTAAACCTGTAATAGCAAACAAAAAATGGCTCCTATATCTAGATACACATAAATCCCTAGCTGTCAATTCTCTTTACAAAGAAAAGAGACAGCTTTTTTATCCCTTTTTTCTTTATCCCTCTTACCCTTTTATACCTTCCAGTATGGAGCTTAATCGCCTGGGATTACTATGTGTACTCCTTCTGATCAACACAATAAGAAGTTAGCATCTCAGAATAATAAGTATTAAAGACTGAGGAAAAAAAAAAATTGCTTTGCTGACATAAAGCCAGGGTAACTGGAAGCAATGAGGTTGAGCTGGTTTTCTACACTATGGATAGGAGCAATGCATACTTCAGGTCTAGGGTGGATGGAGAAGAGTTAAGATGAAACCCATCGAGTGGATTTTGTTTAAATCGTTGATTCAGCTTCTTTTTCAGTTTTGTTCCAGTGCAAATGTGACCAACCACAATGTAAAAGGAAAGAAAAAGTGAGCTGAATGTAACTGCAACTCTTCAGCTGCTTAGTGAAATTAATGTTTCTGTGCCTTTCCCTGCTATGTGTTGGCTGGGGGCTACGGGACTGTGGAGCTTCAGGAGGCCTCCTGGGAACTCTCCCATCCATGCTCATCATGGCTGTCATGGTGTAGGCCCAGCCGGCAACAAAGCACCATAAAGCCACTCGCTCACTTCTCCCGCCGCTGCCCCAGCCCCGGTGGAATGAGGAGGAGAAAATATAATGAAAAGCTCATGGGTCGAGACAAGGGCAGGGAGGGATCACTCACCACTTATGGTCA
>JAVKLA010000057.1:14565815-14584301 GCA_034782735.1 Sagittarius serpentarius | reverse complement strand
ACTGACCCCAACCCCCATTCCCCGTCCCCCTGCGCCGCTGGCGGGGAGGAGGGGGAGAAAAGCGGGAGTGGGGTTGAACGGGGAAGGAGGGAGGGGCGGGGGAAGGGGTTTTAAGGCTTGGTTTTACTTCTCATTATCCTCGTTTTGATTTGGTTGGTAGTAAATTAAATTGATTTTGGGTTTTTCTGCCCAAGTTGAGTCTGCCTTTTGCCCATGACCATAAGTGGTGAGTGATCCCTCCCTGCCCTTGTCTCGACCCATGAGCTTTTCATTATATTTTCTCCTCCTCATCCCACCGGGGCCAAGGGGAAAGGAGTGAGTGAGTGGCTGCATGGTGCTTTGTTGCTGTCTAGGCTTAAACCCGACATAGGGTAAAACATTTAAATTAGTAATAAATTATCATAACAATAATAATACTTGTCAGCCTACATTGTCTAGGTTCAAAGTGCTCTTGAACTCGGAATACTTGTGCGTGTGTATTTTCAGTATTGCTTCACTAACTTCTCTGGTGGTCTCCATGGTGTTCCACACGATGTAAGCATTCTGCCAAGTTTATTGACATCCAGACTTTACAAATACGGAGTTTTCTGTTCCTGATACAATGAATAAACATTATTTTTTACCCTACAGCACATTTAAGTAATTTCACTCTCACAGAATTCCACTCTAGAGCTCCTCTGAACACTCAGCACAAGTAAGCTCTTAGAATGTCCAGATCAATTAGGATGCTTTAACTGCAGAATATCCCCATCATTTCTAATGCAACAAAAAAAAAGAAAATTGAATACAATATTCCACATGAGGTTTTAGTAGTCTTTTGTAAGAGGAGAAAGGAGAATTGATGCTAACTTCAGTTTATGCAGCGTGTAACTGAATAGTGTAAGTTATTTTCTCTGGTTTGGATAGTTTGGGGAAAATATCATAGTTCATATACCCATGGAAGACATGAACATTCTTCCCTACGTTTGTGGTATTCTGCTGATCTGCTCATGTTTTAGATAATACATATTTTCTTTTCATTTTTTTTACCTTGGAACTACTGTAATGCTGACTTCCATAAGCCTCATACTTAGCAGTATCACCTGAATATCGTCTCTTTCTTTCATTACATTGACAAGACTTCCATTCCTATCTGACAGAACTGAGCTAGAAATATGAGATGATTCTAATCTCACCACTCTGGCATTCTTCTGAGAGCCATTTCCTACTCAGATTTAATAATTTTTTTTATTGTTTTCCTAGAATTTATGATTATTTCTTTCAGTTTTTACCTTCTAACAGTCATTCCACCTGTCTTCTCATTCAGCAGCCTGGTTTTATGCAGTTAATACAACTAACATGAGTTGTAGTATAGGTCTTCTGGAACGAGTCAGCCTTATATATATCAGAAGAGGAGACTGGAAACTTTTTCATTGCCCTTGTATTATAAATATATTGGAATCTGGTTAAAATAACATTGTGATCTCAATAGGAGATATTTTGTAAGTATTGGTAAAGTAGCTAATTTTTTTTGCTTTGATTCACAGAAACTTAAACAGAGGCAGCACCAGCATTTTCTTGGACAAAATAATAACTCTTCTTCTGAGCTAGCAAGACCAGCTGACTTCTCTTATTATATGACTAAGCTGATATAGGGAAGTTTTATTGCTCAATTCCTATTTAGTTCAGTCTAAGCAACGCATTAATAAACTATTTCCAGGATTTACAGGTGGATATGACGTGCTCTTTTTCTGTGACCATGAAGCTCTGCTCTTCTGCTTTATCTCAGGGGATCTTTCTAAGTCATTGTCTTCTGCTGGACACTTGCACTTGTAAGAACGTCTGGGTTTTTTTCCTGAAGCTGGATTGTTTTGGTTCTTTCATTATGGAAGACTCATAGTTTCTTCTCTATCTGCATTTTCTCTTGGTGTCTCTGATAGCTCCAGCATGACCCACAGTTTAAGTAAGAATTTCATGCAGTTCTTAAACATCTTTGTTTCCTTCTTGGCTATGCCCTTCAGGTTTTGTTGATACCCTTCTGGCTACATGATGATCTGGCTATATAATTTCTCCTCTGGTAATTGTCTGCCTAGTAAGTACTGTCCATTTCGTGTTATCATTGGTATCAGGACTTTACAACTGATGATCATGGCAAACTGCAGAGATCATTTTGAACTCTGAGGTTGTCTTCCAAAGGGCCTGAGTCCCCCCGCTTCCTGACCAATGTCACTTTAACATTTTTCTCATCACTTTATTCCACTAACCTCATTATTAATGAAAATACTGAGTGCTGCCAGTCCTAAAAAAAAAAGTATATCCATAGTCCTGCAGTAGCTAGATTCTGCTCTGCCACTTAGCTACTGATATTTACCACTTTTAGTAGATGCCATATTTGTTCTTAGCTAATTTCGTTTACTTTCCCCCTTGCTTATGAGAACACTATAATTGTAAAAAAAAAAAAAAAAAGAAAAAGATACAACTTGAAGCTTTGCTGCTTCTTTCCTTCCCCTTATCATAGAAGTGCATTGAATTGCTACACATTGCTTAGAAAATGACTTTTTAATAAGATATCAATGGGGATCCTCCTCAAGGCACCTTCTACAGGCATCTGAGGTGTCACCTGGTCTGCATGAATTCTCAAAGACAAGCCTTAACATTCAGGGCTTGCTTTAAGTTTTTCTTGGACTACATTTCATTATGCATTATCCTCACTGCTATGTTAGACAACAGCTAGTAAAAAATTCAATCTGCACTCTTTGGCATTTTTCTGTAATACCGTAAAAGGAGAAAAAACCCTTTCCAGCAGTAACAAACACACTTGGAAATTGTTAGCATTATTACAATACTAGGTCGGTATTAACTTGCACAATGAGTATAGCAAAAAGAACTTACTGTTTGGAGGGAAGTGGTGTCTTAGACTACTTACTAAAATACGATGTTGTTGGATAGAGAGATGTCATTCTCATCTTCCATTCTGATTTTCCTGAGAAGGACTATCTTCTGTATGATAGGCCTCTGCAACTAGCTTAATAACTTCCTTACATCCTACTTGATATATAAGCAGAAACTGGATACCACTTAGGTTCCTTAGTACCTTCCAAGGTGTTAACCAGTGAAATAAAAACAAGCCTACATGTCCTGAGGAATTCTGTAATGATTTCTCCCAGGCTTTTGGCAGATTCACACAAAATTTATGAACAGACATTGCCTATAGGAACATGATAGGTACATTAAAGGACTTCTGAAGTAATTTCTGAGCGAGATCTCTTTCCTATACTATGAATACCTGTCTAGGTTCCCACTCCATTAAGCAATTAGAATAAGTTCGCGTCACCAAGGTACCCTAAGGCACCCTCCTGACTTGAGTTTTGGGCTTGTTTTTAAAAAGTTGGTCTAATCATTGTGCTCTTCTTGAATGAGATGCTGATTTTTTTGGCAGATAGCTTTGACCTAAGCAGTGTCTTTTATCACAGTTTCTGACATACCAAACAATCCTATGAAAGTGAAACAGAATCTGGCTTTCAAATGATAGTACATAAAATGTATTTTAAATCAGATCATGGCTAGAGGTAACATTTAAAGATGTTCCTTCTGTCAGGTCATCTCCAGGCAAATACATTCTAAGAGGTATCTTGTTCTGGATAAACTTTTTTTATGGTTGCATTTAAATTAGTCACCTGGGTCAAGCCCTTTTACAATAATAAATAAAGATATAGTTGCTGCCTGTACAGGTAATAAGTGATTTACGTGTCTTGGGGATACACTGATTTAGATGTTACTTAGCAAATCTAAAGAAAGGTAGAAAGTAAACCAATGTGGATCATAAAAACATATAAACCAAATCTCTACAGATCATTCACTGCCACTGAAAAAAGGGATGCAAAATATGATAGGACTGGAGAAAGTACCTTTTTGTAGACACTGTGTGGAGCACAAATAACCATGCGAAAATGCAAAGTAATGCTGAATCAGCATACCCATTGTTAGCAACCAAACATGGAAGAAAGGCTAGGATACGATGGGCTCTGGTACGTTATTCAGATTATATTCAAATCTGTTTATTTGTCACAATTTATGAAGGCTGCTGACTGGTCTGGTGCCTGGCTGAACTCAGCACATAGCTGACGAGGAGTTAATTGAAACTAAACCCAAGTAAGAAAGAGGTTATGCCTGCAGGCAGAAGAAAACCCCTAGGGAGCTTTCCATCATATTCGCTTCTTCATTTGAAGACATGTCGCACAAATCATCAAAACAGCCTTTGGTTTCTAGACTCCCCTCTGAACCTGGATTTATAAATAGCAACCTATACACCAGCACTAAGAGACTTCTCACTTTTTGTTGGTGATGAAATGACCTTAATCATGTATACCTTCCTTATCTCATGAATTAATTATCATGATGAAGCTTACTGAAGCCTGAACACAGTAAGTACCTACACCCACTGTTCTGCTCTTGGCACTAGCTCCTTATAGAAAGGACACTGAGTCACATTTAATGTTTCATCTACTGCTTTCCAGTCTCTGACTGAGCAGGGCCAGGGTTACTCTGACCTTCAGAATTTAACTACCTAACTCCATGAGAAAGGAGGTAATTCATCGTATTTTTGGAGATGAGAATGAAATAATGGAATTCACTGCTCGGAGAAACTGAGAAAGACCCCAAGATTCACCTCTTTCTAGTCCAAATGTAAAGCGCAGTACTTTGAGATTTCCTATGATGAAACATGTTGAAGCTATGTAAATATTTAAGTAAAATTGATCTAAAGATATCAGATTTTATATGTGTTAGTTTTATACAGGAAAATAATGGAATTTTTCCCCTCTGGAAAATGAGAATGATGACTACTGGTGATACAAGTTAGGTTTGTGGTAAACATTTTCAGGAACACGTAAGAAGAATGAAAAAGAAAAAAAGGCCAGTTTAGGTTCACTCCAAACTTTGTTCCTTGATCAGCAACTCATTTAAAAGCTAATGGTTTATGGCACTTTTTTTTCCCCTGGGCATTTCTAGCAAAAGCAAAAGCTTAGGTCCACATGGTTAAGTTTTAATGCTATAGACCCCATGCCACACCAGAAATACGGAGCTGATCTCCCTTTCCACTTCCAAACAAGCGGTTATCCTATTAGAACGGGATATTGGAGACCCAGTACAAAGCCTACATTTCTGTCTCACATGAAGCTTTTTTCTTCCTTACAGCAACTACCAGTTGGGCTGTAAGAGATACTGAGTTGTTTCTATAGCTTATGTTGAAACTGATCTATTTCTTACAAAATTGTTTATAGACTAATACTAAAAGAAATCATTGAGACAGAAAAATTGGTCAAAGGACCTCTTTTGAATTAGGTAATTGGAGAAGATGAGACTAGATTGCTTAATTAGGTTTCCTAGGGATACTTCTGTTCATCAAAGTAATTTCACTCCTACATGAAGGAAAAAAAGTGTTTTGGAACTACCGGAATGAACTATTTCAGTATTTCATTTTTTACCCTTTTATCTTTTAGTCATCCAAAACTATTACTTGAATTCCTCATAACAAGCAAAGTGTTGTGTTTTGGTTTGGTTTGGTTTGGATTTTAACCAGTTTTCCAGTATAAGCTCTGTCAACAAATAATTTGCTGATGACTATACTCAAGGGGCTTCTGAGTCTCAGTTCTAGAAGCTCTTCAGAGACATCTTAAACATTTCTGAGGTGAGGCCTTCCAAAATGCTACCCCAGCCACTCTTTTCTACTGTGGAAGGGGTAAGTTAGCACCCCGGTATTATGATGTCAGTATCGGAAAAAGACAGCAAGATTTTGCTTCACTCATTTTCCAGCCATTTTTCTCCTCTGAAAAAATGAAGATTATAATGAGTAAATACCCAGTTTTACTTAAAAAGCATTGTCCAGACCATTACATATCTTGACTTAGAGGCTCCAGGAACCTAAAATAGCTGTAGGTAGATTTCAGTATTATTTATTGCCTGTCTGCCCCCAAAGCAGAGTTATTAAGGAAGGAGTATCTCACAAGACCATCCACGTACTTCCTCACATATCACGTCAGGCCATAAGGGAATGAGAAGAGAGCTTGTGGTCATATTTTTACCAGCATCTTTTCAGAAACCTGAGGAAGTTAATGGACAAGGGAAGAAATGTAAATTTCCCAAGTGGAAAGGAAGCTTAACTTAAAAGGGGGCAAAAAGAAATGCTTTTAACTTTATCCTCACTGGACTCTGTAGAAGTCTTGGAAACGCTTGTGAGTAAAACCCTGATCTTGCCCCTTGCAACAGAAGAGAGCTGTGGGAAGCATGCCTGGGACATGAAGGCCCCAGTGCTCACTTCAACCATAAATAGTCAATTAATATTCTTGGCAGTAATGTGGTGGTTGTTCCCTCTTGTTAGCCTTTTAAACCAGCCTTTGGGGAAAAAAAAAAAGAAAAAGAAATAGGTCTGAGCCATGGCTACAGACCAAAATTCCAGCTTTCCAGGGAAGAATGCCCTGGTATGGGGAAGGCACTGAATGCCATCAACTTTGGGAAGCAGAGTTTTGTTAAAGCAATTTGTCTATATTAGTTAGTGTTGTAAAAGTTAACCAGTTCCCCTTTAACCTCTCTCTCTAGCTATTGCAAGAGTCAGCGTTCAGGTCACCTGTTTCTATCTCAATCTTGCTGAATCAGTGACCCACAAACCTAACACCTCCTCCAGGGTAAAAAATGCATGAGCTTGTTCTTTAATGCATATCCTTAGGGTACATGCTTATTTTAAGTCTCTCCACTGCCTATTAACATTAGCAGAGATTGCTATAGCTTTCCCCATTAAAAAAAAAAAAGGGAAGAAGAAAAATTGGACTAGAGAGTAATGAAGACTTTATTGTCCTGACACAGCAAAGTCTCCTTTTTGCTATTTTGCTTTAAAGACTATAATCATGTGCAAGTGAAAGCATACAGATAATTAGTACAACTTTAATAATGTTTTAATTTATTGAAAAGGTAAAAGCGCTCAGTGGATGCTCTGGGAATACCCACAACACACTCTGAGTTTGAAAGGTTTGGGGCAGTTCTTGTGTTGGAATAATGTCAAGAATCCCAACTATTCTGTGATTTTATTTTTTAACTCACAATCTATTTTATGAATTAAACTTAATTTAATTTCTTTAATATCCTACATGAGTGTATGGTACTAGGAAGCACACCAAATAACTTTAAAGTCAATTTTAGATGTTCTGCCTTGGAACTTACAATTTTCTGACATTATCAGCCTATTTAGTGAGTCTACTCTTCCATTCACCAGACCATTCTTTTCAGTCATCATATCAACGGTGTAACTGCAGTGAACAATCATTAAAGAATTCTGTGCAGTGCTTGAAGATGACTGTGTGTCTTCAGAGACTTACATGTCCCCAGGTCTTGTCATTTTCAGGAGACTGCTGCTGTTTCAGTCACTGATTTGTACTTTCTGCCTGGCTTAATTCGTATGGAGACATTCACACACACAAGAAAACTTTTTCTGAGGACAAAACAAAAACAGGGAAACAAAGCTTATGTCCAAATACCTTAAAATCCAAGTAGCTCACAAAGCTCATTTCATTTTGACACAAAGAAAGGCATCATGCTAAGTCAACTGAAGTATGAGATTTATTGATGTCATTTTCTGCCAGCTCCAGGTGAAGAGTACTGATCTACTTTTGAACTTGGGCCTTGTCCTGTTTATATTTGTTCATGTTAAAGATCACAATTGACTTACAGGTAGACTCTTTGGTTGCCAGAATTTAACAGCTGAGAGCGCTATTAAACATAGCATGAACAACCGAACTGTGCCTGGTCAACTCTTACTCCTCCACTCCCTCTTCTGATATTCTCTGTCTCTAAACCAATATATTTTTATCCAGTTTTGAGGCAAGGTGTTTTTCAATTTGTTGCCCATGTTGCAAATAATTTTAAAAGAGGAATTCATTGATCATATTGTACACTGAAAATGGGATAAAACCCCATGAAATGGTGCTTAATCCAATGAGATACAACTATCAGGTATTCAGTAAAATGAGGGCTTTCTAGTCCGTAATTTAACCAGTTCCCAGTTGAAAACAACTAGATTCCTAAAGGAGTTTTAAATATCCAGGATTCAAGGAGGACATCTGGTAAGTTAAGACTGTTTTAAGACTTGCTTGGAGAACAGCATTTTTTTTTCTGATCCAAATCTCTTCTAGAAACTTACGCAACCTATGACTATTAGTGTATAGCATTTCTTAACATTTTTCCTGCTTGATATGATGTATCTATTGATTGACCAGCAGTTCCTGAGTTTCATCAAGGAGTGATGTATTAAAATGCAAGATTTAAACAAAGAAAAATTTTAGTAACTTCAAGTTTCTGCCACATCTGGATTCTTCATTGTGTATGTTGGAGCCAATAGCCAGAACAAAGTAGAAAAGATGTATGATTATCATTTATTTTACAAAGGACAAACATTTCTTTTAAACAAAGAAAGCCCCTAAAACTGCAGATCTGTCAGAAAATAAGGTTCATTGCTTTCTCTATTGCTTGTAAAATGCCAGGGGAGTTTCAAACAAATAGCAATAAATGTGAAAAAGGGCCCCTGTGTTCTTTTCACCTAACTGGAGTGCCACAATAGCCTGCAGTATGTTTTAGCATCAGAATATACAAGTTTTATATTTGAGCAGAGGGGGAGAACCTTTGAACCAAAAGATCTGTAGACCTACCTTAATTGCAAAAACAAGTAGAATGGTAGAGACTTTAAAAACATCTCAAATAAAGAGCTATTCCATTTGTCAGGCAGAGTGCAATTTATGACCAATGGAGGTCACATAGCATATTTGTGAACCACATTTTGGAGCATATTGTAACAAAGGTCTCAGGCATCAGAAACTTCAATGGACACGGTAATTTCATGTGCTCCCCGATGAAACTCAGAAATCCACTGGAACACATATCTGAAGAAAACAACAAATGTAGGGGAAATAATATTGTAGATCCAGGTGCTTGAAGGCATTTCGGCTTTGCAACGCCCAATTCCTAGGTGTCTTTTTGCCACAAGGTACGTACCTTAGCCATGATTTTTCAGAAGGCAATTGCTTTAGGCAGGCCAGGGTTGAACTGCAGCAAAAAAACCAGGTCTGTCATTTGTGTAGCTCCTCCCTTGTTTTCACAATTACAGTGGAAAGTTATTATGTTTTAGATATTTAACTTTTCTGGAGTAATGCGATCAGATGTTTGGCAGTGTTTTAGGAAGATTCTGTCTTTAGGTGTATTCAATACCTGCTATTGATTCAGGCAACTGGCAAGAGTGATTTGGGGGATTGTCTAGCTTCAGGTTGAGCTGAGCTCTGAGCAGCCTACTGACTTGAAGGCGGTTCTGACTTTGCATACATCTAGCATCAAAAACATGACTTCAAGCAGCAGTAGGTGGCACTGATTATAGGGATTGTAGTAGAAACTTGGTATTTAGATAGGCATATACCTGATTATGTCTGAGATTTTAGCCCACGGGGAGTATTTTTTCTAACTTGGTGCTTTTTGACACTTCTGGTGACTTCAGTGACGTTGCTGCAGAGTTTGTGAGATGGTTGCCTTATTCAGTGAATACATTGATTTAATTAATTTATTCAGGGTACAACCAAATATTTTATAGAGGAATTGGCTGCTTGTTTAACATCCAGTTCACTGCTTTTATTGTAAAGGATGCACCTTTCATGAAGTACATACTTAGGAGATCAAAATGGTCAAACCAATTTAGTGTGTCAAAATAATCTTTCTAATGCCACACATAAAAGTGGGAAGGGGAAGGGGAGGGGAAGGGAAAAGGTTGTGTGAAGTAGCTATCATTGACTATCAACACCTGGTAGAAAAACAAGATGTTTTCAGAGTTGGCTGCTAAGAAGAGAACCTCACTGTCGTTCTTGATATTAGCACAGTGCTCATAACCCCTGAAGCCCAGGACATGGTTAGCTGGCTACACATCCCAAATGCAGCTTAAGATGAATGTTTGCACAAGTTTAGTGCCTAAGTGCTCTTTTCAGTCAAAAAGGACAGAAGAGAGACAACTGTAGGTTAAGTCAGTGTGATCTTTAAAACACTTGGTTTCATGCTTAGATACCTAAGAAGTGAGGGAACATAACAGACCTTTCTATATACTCTGGAAAAAAGCCTATAACTTTTTGCCCTTTAGAGATACGTTTCAGAAATATGCAAACAATTCCCATTGGATGCCAAGCTTTTCTCTGTCAGTTCAAGACTAGGGAGTTTCCTGTCTCATTTGTTCTCCAAGTGACGGTTTGCTTACAGACTCTGTACAGGTGAATTGTTCCCCTAATCAAGAATCTCATTTGGAGACCAAACATCTGCTTCCAGCTATTGTCCCTCACCAGGCCTGGGTTCGCTTGGGTTTCTTCTGCCCTCCCTGAGGAACTTTGGTGGGCTTACTGTTCAGCAAGCAGCGGGATCTGTAATTCCAACATGAATTTAGTCTAAGATTACCAAGTGTCACAATATCATACTAATGTACTTGGTGAAATACACAACTCTCAGTTAAGCTCATGGGATATACCTGTAAGAGCGCAGCGAGGGTCGGCAGCTCCCTGAGGGACAGGGAGCCAGGGGCTGAGGGCGACCCCATCACAGGCTGTTCCCTCTCCAAGGGGGTAGACCCACAGGGCCTGCATAGGGTGGGCAGCACAGGGTGCTGGTAACAGGGTCATCAACAACCCCAGGCATGGCAATCGATGAGCCAGGGCGAGAGGCCAGCCAGGGGCACCAGTGAGGGGCAAAAGGAGGTGAGCACCTGAGGGTCTGCCCAGGAGATGAGCTACCTGCAGAGAAGAGCCGAGGTCCTTCTGGAAGGCAGGGCCAGAGAGAGGGCTGGAGACTGGCACTCCAGCCACGTGGCTGGGGCAGGGACTGATGGCCCCAGTGGGGGCTGAAATGGCTCCTGGGCCCATGGGCGGTGAGGTGGGGAACAGGTAGGGCTGGGCAGGGACAATAAGGCCTGGTAGTGTCCTCAGGGACCTGATGATATATGTATAAGGATATATGTACAAGGTCCATAAATACATAGGGATACATGCTTTATGATCGCAGGAGGCGGTCACCTAGAAACAAAGCTCAGGTAAATCCATACGCTCACTAGGGAGTCATCTAGGCTAGCTCTTAGGAAATACCATGGACAGAGTCTAACTGATTAATCCAGTAACTTGACATCTAACTTCTAGAAGTCTTTCTGGCTGCATAACAGTATTCCCACTTTGGACACTGGATAGTCTTGCCAGAAGTTTCTCTTAATTAAAAATTTGGTTTCCTATTTTCTATTTATACTAATCTTCATTTCAGCCATGTGAAACATGCTTTTATGCATGAGTTGACTCTATATGTCTCTTTGAGGTATATTATGGTGTGGCAAAGCCTCTCTTGTTAAACTTCTATGCAGTGAGGAGGATGTTAATGAGGATCTGGAGCCCTGGTGATTGTGCTAATCATCTGTCCACAGAGTCATCGTTATTTTCTGGCAAAGCAAGTGTTTTAGCATGCATAAAGCAGACCAGAGTTAAGAATAAGTAAGTTGCTGCCTGTGCTGCCTTACCCACAAGGAAGGAGGATGTGAGAAACTGAAGTACAAATTCATACTCCAGATCAAAGATTAAAGAAAGGAATTTCATCTGATCTTCCATATTTCATATACAAACCCTAATTACTTACTGAGAAGTAGTTTCTCGGCATTATTTATGCAGAGTCAGAAGCTCTGAGCTACCTACTGAATCAGAGCATGTAGGTAAGTGAAATAATAAGAATGGTTGTTTTGCAAGTCAGTCTTAAACTCAGCTTTAAACTAAGCATAAAATCTGTTCAATCATACACTGCACAAACAGAAATTTAGGATTGTAGGTGGCAAATAAGTTGGATTTTGTAATTGCCAGTGGCACCTAACAAGGCAAATACACATCCAAGTCTGCTTTGCAAATCTTGCCCTTTGTGCCTTTCTAGTTCTTCAGCATTGCCAGTGAAACAGTAGCTACTGTCACCCATCCAATTTACGATCAATCTAGTGGTGTAGATTTGCTTGGATGAACAAGAAGGTTAGTTTTAATCTAAAGTGAGACTATAAATAGCAGTGTAAGGTTGCTGCTAAATTACCTCTACAACTCCAATCAAATAAATGCAGTTAAAAAACCCCGAACTTTTAAAAAAAGGCATTTGGAACCAGTTGGAGTGCACAGATGTTGAAGTCATACAATGCTAATCAGCTAGAACTTAGGCATTGAGGTTTAAAAGTGTAAAAACCTTTTGCGCTGAATGATTATTGAACAGTGCATCTGGCTCCTGAAAGAAAAGTTAAGTTTTATATAGTATAAATGACATAATGGATTGCTATTAATTAGCTGCATTATTACTGAAGAGGCTGTAGTTATAGACTACAGTTCCTCTGTGCACTCTTCCAGACACACTAAAAATACAGAACAAATGCTAGTGTTTCTTCCCAAATAACTCATTCTCTGCATATATTGTAGCCAAAACAACTTTCTCACTTTGTCTGGAATTAGGAACTGATCCTATTTGACACGCAGTTGAAAGGAAAACTGGTACGACTTTTCTTTAGGTTTTCAAGGTCAACTACTGCAGCTCTTTACCTCTAAAATCAGTCTGAAATGCACCATCAGGCACAGGAGGAGACAGAAAGGTGAATTCTTTTACATTTGTAATTTTTAAACTTACTCTATCAGTCTCTCTTTTTCTGTTCCTTATGTATAGCTTTTCCTCCTTCCTGTTCCTGAGAACAGTTATTTTGGGGGTCATTCTCTACCACTATTAATTTTATTAATTGCACAAGTGGCAAAATATTGTGTACCCGAGTTAAGTCCTGCAAAGATGGGGCACTTTTGGAGCTATTAGTGTCACAGGAATAAACAGACCAGCAGGTACTGTTAATTTTCTGTTCAGTCCTAACCTATTAATTATTCTTGTACTTAGAAAAAAGGAGTTATGTGCTATTAGAATTATGTTATCTGCTGCTAAAGCCAGAGTGGAATCCCTGTTTCTAACAGCCTCTAAAGGCTCGCTCTTCTAAAAATGCATTCATTAAAATCTATATACATTTTTCACATCCACAGATTCCTGTGGCTATGCACTGTATGCTTCTTTTGCCTTATAGGTATGTCTTACAGCTATTTCTGTTTGTCACTGTTCCAAAGATTTTTGGTATCTAATTAGGAACACAAAACACCAAAACCCCCTGTCTTTTGTTAATGAATCTTACTACTTCAGCCAGTGAGCTAATTAGAAACATTTGCAGAATATGGAATAGAATGCATAGGGGGGTTTAAGCCATAATTTTATGGTTCTTTTAATCACAGACAGGAAAAAATCTGCTTTTTTGTCTTGGCAAATAGAAAAATAAAAAAACAATATTTTGAGCATTAAAATGTAAGGAAGGAAAAAAGTTACAGTATGATGTAAAAACAGCTCACTTCTTTCTGGGAAGTTTTTATTGAAGAAGTGAAAATGCTAATTGAAAACTATTTTCTATTTTTCAGGAAGGAGGTGTCAGATTTTTTTGTAACTGTACTGGGTGTAGGTGTCCAGGTATTGGTAGTAGAGGGGGGACTGCAGGGCTGGCCTCTATATTTATTTGAATTAATTTGAATATATTCAAACGAATGTAAAATTCATGTTATATGTATTTTTATATCTAAAATTCTCAACCTGTTCAGATTTCTAATTGGAAAAGTGCTGCCTCCACCACAGTGATCAAATCACAGGCACAGAATTTTTGAGCATTAATTTCTTGAGGTATATTTAAACTTATATTCTGTGAGTATCTGTTTTTTCATACAACCTTGTTCGAGACTCTACATCCTCTGCGATATGGCGATCTGCATGAAATGGCTGCTAACCCTGCCTAATCAAACTAATGAATTTGGTTAGTATGTGCTATCCTTTTGAGGACTTTCTAAGGCTGCTAGTGATGTTTTAGGAGCTGTTTTTTTGAAACCACCCAAAAATACATCAGGAATATGCATTTTTATTGAAGTTACATATTTAAAAAAAAAATGTTGTAGTCTTACCCTATGTTTTCTTTATATTACTTATACTGCTTTTGCTGTGTAAAGTGTGAAATGGCACATGGCAAATTTTATAGCTACAGAAATACCTTCCCTGACCAAAAAGTCACTCTTGTCATCTTTGCCAAGGATAGCCCACAGTTTGCTGGTCCTTTGGGACTACATGCTTCTTGGGCTGAACGAAACCTTGTGCTCAGGTTTTCCACATCCTGTGTGGGAAATACCTAACCCCATCTCACCCCTCGGACATCTCTCACAGGTTTCAGCAAAACTGACTTATCTGTGCACAGCAATATGGAGGTAAATGCCTTTCTTCTTAGAGCAGGGGCACCCCTCTTAGTGTGCCTGGGTCACTGGTCCACGTTAACTGTGGTGCCTAAAGAAATTAAGATCCACAAGATGTGAACAGTCCTGGAAAACAGGAATAAATGGGGCCTAAGCATTCACAGCATAAGCATATGCTGAGTTCGGAGGTGTTGCATCACACTTCAAATACTTATCTGTATCCCTTGGCATCCAAGAGACAATCATAGCTTTATTTTATTTTACAGTGTTCACAGAAAGTTCCCTTACAATTTTAATGCTACATTTAATTTTGTGTTAAATGCTTTCTACTTTAAAAATCTTAAGTGCTTTCAGAAATGTCAACCAATAATATTAGATACTCACATCTGTCAATATAACCTCTCTTCTTTTACAAGAAAATCTATACAAAAGATTTTTATCCAAAGTGTGAAACATAAGCAAAATTGTTTTAATCAGTGTTTCCACCAGAGTAGAGTGGAGGCTGTTTGTCATTATAATTCATGAGGGGGCAGGTTGTTTCCCAGTATTGAATGTCTGTCAATATTTTCCATGAGGAGTCAGTGAGTATTTAACACTCTAAAAATGGTTATAATTATGGCTGGGATTTAAGAACTGCATAGAACAAAGGGCAAAATTCATCTGCACGCAGCTGAGTTTGATTTGGTTTTCACTCACCTGCATAAAACAAAGACATTTTATGATTTGTTCTAAGCGAGATTGCATAACATCCCATGTACGTGTCAGATGCTGTGTGTAAAAATACAGGTTTGGCCACCTGGAATCTATTTGTTAAATTGCCTTGTGAACCTTGGGACAAGGCTGTAATTCCCTCGACAGACCTGTGCAGCAAAAAGGCTGAAGGAACTCGCTTTCTCCCTGCCAGACTGGCCTTACCGCAGTTGCAGCACAAGCTGTGCAGAAAGCTGCTCCCCGGGGTGCTTCTCCAGGTGGTGAGACTGTACTCCCCTGCAGGTACTTTGGGAAGTAAGCGGTATCAGGTTTACTCCTGCTGAAACAGAAATAACTGGAAACTAAACTGTGATTTTGGTCACAAACTCTCTGCAGTTTGTTACAAACTGAAAATGGAGCCCTAAGCATTTAAAGAGTCAAATACTGACTTTGAAGTGAAAATCCTATTCAGATGAAAGACATCTACACCTCTGCAGGTGTTATATTGTTCAGTCTGTCTTGACTGCAGAGTGAACAAGACAGAAATCTATTGATTTAGGGAATGAAGGCCATTTCCACAGCCAAAGGGTGTGAGAATTTATTTTTACATGAAAGCTCACATTCTGAGGAAAACAGCAAAATCTGTAAAAAGATGTTTATGGAGTACATTACTGTTGCCTTCAGTGAATATTGACTTGGTATTCAGTGCTTTAAAATACAAGGTTTGTACAGGTTGTTTCAAAGGGTTCTGTGAAAGCCGATTGAGAAAACTAAATTTTTAACTGTGATGCAATTTATGGACAGAACTTCTGAAATTGTCTACAGCTCCACTGAGCAGGGAAAAAAAAGGAGGGTGAACCAGAAATCATTAGGGTTGAAAAACAGTTAACGGATCTTGAAACTATGTTTAATTGCCAGAATGAGCAGCACTATAGAAATTCCCTGTACTGCATTTTATATGCTTCTTACTTGAAGTCTAAGAGGTAGATTATTTTACTTATTAACTAAGAGATAAACTTTACTTAAATTTACCTCTTTCTTTAACTTCATCTCTTAAATAAGAGATAAAATATTTTGGTTGTGTCAGTTGTGGGGAGCCTGGAGAAGTTCACAAACTGTATGTTAAAAAGAAATCCTGGTGTATGTGGACCGTCACTTTCTGAGAAACTGGCACTTTCAAAGCCAAATCAAGCACTTAGAAACATTAGCCATTATAAACAATTGCAGTCCTACTACTGGTTTCTTGGAGACTTAGTTTTTTCTCCTCTAGGCATAGTTGATCAGAACATGGAACAATAGTTTCTTTAAGTCCAACACTTTTAATATTTGACAGTTGCATTTTCTGAACCAAAAGGAATTAAAAATATGGAATTCAAAACTAGCATTCTAGAAAACTGAAAACATTTCATTTGGCTTTATAAAAAGCTTCCACTTAGGTATATTTAAAATAGGTTTGTTTTGGTAAGGGTGGAGTGTTTTCTTTTGATTTTATTAACATAATGATTGCATTATATTAATATAGAAGTCAAAATGATCTATTTCTTTGACCTTATTGAAATGAATCATTTATACAGTTCTTCAGTAGAAGTGTCAGTGAAATGGATATTCTTGTGGAATGAGTTGATTTTGCTGAATTGGCATTTTCCAGTGGAAAATGTTACAGCAGAAAAAAAATTAGCCATTTCTTACTTCTGACACATGCTATTTGTAAAATTATGTCATGTCAATTCAGTGCATTGGTATCTCAGTAGCAGTTTTATGCGTTCTTAGTGACTGCTTATATCTCTTAACTGACCAAACCCCACAATGCAATATAGGTGTGAACTATCATTAAAAACTCTCTCTGCTCAAAAAACTGATACTATCCTCACGACATCGAGGCTTTTGTCAAAATCTTGCATTGGCTGATAAATATCTTAATTTCAGAAGTTGTGCTTAGTATATTATGACTCCTTATATTAGCGGAACCTTAGTTTAGTCAGGTCTAAAAGTGTACCCCAGTAGGCTTCAGGTGATGTCCACAGTGACTTTTTACTTTAGATATTATTAGACCTTAGATATTATTAGACACTTCCTTCTTTACTGTAGCTGGAATTAGGTAAATGTGGCTTTTATATTTTTACTTTGAATAATAGTGTGCCTTTCATCAACTGTTTAAAAATATCATTTTAATTTAGATTACTGTTATTAAAGTGTTACAGGCTAACTAAGAAAGGTTATAGTTAAGACAATTAGTAATTTTTGGACTGCAAAATCAACCACATTCCAAAATAGCAATAAAATATCATTTCTCTACATTCTATAAAGTAAACACCATTTAATGCAAATGTCCTCAAAGTTGTGTTATAAAATTATAGAATCACAGAATCGTAGAATATCTTGAGTTGGAAGGGATCCATAAGGATCATCAAGTCCAACTCCCGGTGTTTTGTTTTTGCTAGGATTTTTGGGAAACAAAACCAGATTTTGGATTTCAACTTCACATTGTATTTTAATTTGAGATTTCGTAGCTGTTATACTCTTTGTATCCATCTTCATTTGTTCTTTTATTTTTGGTTTTCAAATGAAAATTACACTTTTCTGAATAAAAAATGCCTACTAGCCAAAAAAAAAGAACTAGTTTGCTGAAAAATCTCCATAACTTTAGCTACAAATGTTGGAATAATGATTTCCAAACAATTTATTCAAAGAATTAATTACTTTTCATTTAAAACAACAAATTATCATGCTATATTATGTATTTATTCCAGGTTCATCTACAGCACTGTAAAGTGCAACCCAATTTTACCTGTCTAGTAATCAGATATGATGATAGGATTTACTTATCAATGGCATTCGTCCAGCGTTTTGCTCTATACAAGCCTTCTTCTGTATGAGGAAGCACTCAGTGGGAAGCTCTCGGAGTGTTTTCAGCCCATTCAAGGCCCTCCAGACTCCTAGCTCAATGTCAGCACCAGCAAAGCGAAGGAGCACTGAGCGATGAATACTTTTGGAGCCACGGATCACCCAGAAAGCCTCGAACCCTTTGAATCCAGGCCATCAGGATTTACATTAGTGAATTATCACTTTAGGATTATCACCTTAGTGACAAAAATTAGAAGCCTGAATAACGCCAATTCAGATCTGGGCTCTCACTGCTTCTGCATTCCTTGCTGTACATCCAAGAACTGATACCTTGAAAATGCCAGAAATAGCCAGGACTGGCTTTATCCTAACCTCACGTTAAGATGAGTATATTGGGTTTGCATGGCAGAGATTCCTCTGCAGCCCGTGGGGAAGATCGCGGCGGGGCGGCGGGCTGTCCCCCTGCAGCCTGGGGAGGGCCCCACGCCGGAGCAGGTGGGTGCCCCCCAAGATGGCCGTGACCCTGTGGGGAAGCCCGCGCTGGAGCAGTAAGTGCCTGAAGGGCCGGAGGCCACAGAAAGGACCCACCTTGGAGCAGTTGGTGGAGGGCTGTCTGCCGTGGGAGGGACCCCGGGCCGGAGCA
>JAVKLA010000057.1:14532393-14560339 GCA_034782735.1 Sagittarius serpentarius | reverse complement strand
GTTGGGCCCGGCTCGGCTTGGTGGGGCCCACGGCCGGGCAGGGCAGGGCTCTGGGGAGCTGGAGACTGGCCCTGCTGCGGCATCGCTGGGGCAGGGGCTGATGGCCCTGGGGGGGGCTGACATGGGGTCCTGGGGCATGGGCAGGGTGGGGGGAGCCCCGGGGGTCCTGGGCAGGGACAGTCAGGTCAGGGCTGGTGGTGCCCTCAGGGAGACGACATGCACCTTGCAACAAAAATACAGGTTGAACTCTGTTGAAAGAAGCAAAAATTTAGCAGCATCATTCCAACCTGCTATAGAGTGAGGCTGTGGTTTGATAAATGCCCGTTTGATGTTGGGGCTGTGTGCCATAGAGGCACACAAGAACCTTAAAGTCTAATTGCGTACGATGACAGTTTCTATTTGTTATAAACAGCTGAGATTATACAATAATGCAAATTTTAGGTCTGTTTAAACTTACTAATAAATATTCAAAAGTTTATGTAACAGTGAACACAGCCATTTATTTTTGCTGGGCAAAAAATTGTAGCTAACTTTTTGTTACACGTTTGTCACTGTTACCCTCAAAAGGAAGAGCTGTGGGCTCCAAGACTTACAATCTTTCCCTCCCCCCTGCGCTGCCATCTAAAGCGGTGATAAGGGCTAATTGGGAAGACTTTCTTATCAGTTCTCAGGGAAGTATATTAAGGCTTGTCCTACTTAGGAAGCAGATTATACCCTTAAGAAGGGAAAGGGGGTGGGTCCTTCCCCATAAGCCCTGAAGGGCAGACAGCCGTGGGTAGGGCTGCTGTTTGGCTGGAAGGGTGCAGGTGATTAGTCTCTGGGTAACACCGGGTGGATGAACCGAGTTGGTAAGCATTTGGCATGAGGAGCTCTGTATCATGCTCCATTGCATGAAGTATATTTCCCGCAGAACGAAGGCTAAGTATTGTATGTTTCTGTATTATCTTGAAAAGTTAGTTGGTATAAATGTTTGTAGAAAAAGGCATTGGGGTTTAAGGTTGAGCGCCACCGTCTGACTGGAGAGTTCAGATTATTTAAGACTAATAAACCTCTGTTTTCAGACTCAGATTGTAAACTAGTATTTGTCTAGACCAACCTGATTTGCAAAGATGGGAGAAAAAAGAGAATTAATGCCATACAAATAATTTGAAAAACTCTCCATTAATCCCAGTGTTATAAAGTTACATCAGTTTGGGAGGGACAGGCCAAGTGAAAGGGTGTAGGAGTCTTTCATAATATTAAATAGGGGCAACTCTAAGACTTCCTGATACAGTCAGGGCATAATCCATATTGCAAACAGGATGATAGTCTGACATAGAATAAAAACACATGTACAGATTAATGCCAATCAATGCTCAAAGGCACAATGCTACTTCAATCACAGTTTGAGAAAAACAGCTCCCTTTGTTTAGATTTTTGCATGTTTTTCTCTCTCTCCCTCATTTTGTACTGTATCCCAAAGGAGAACAAACAAGCAAACCTTTAAAGTTTAAGTCATCTTTAAAACTTGGCTTTCTTTTCACAAGTTTAGATAAAAGGGGTGGGGTCAGAAGTGATTTATCTCCTTTTCTGTTTGTCTTCTGTGAGGTTCATTCAATTGACTTATCAACCATTAGCAACCAAGATAACAGTTTTACTCAATGGCAGCTATTCAGACAGTGATCCATCTCCTCACCACAGCTCTTTACTAGAGGGCTTCTGCTATTTATTTAAAAAAAAAAAAAAAGAATAATTTCAGTTTAGTTCCCAGGTGATTCGTTGAAAAAAAATACTGCTTTTGTATGAGAGAACAGTAGGAAGCATTTTTCTTTCTGGAATGAGTTCACCTTTTTTATTTGCAGCAGCGTTAAATGCTGGGGAAAGGTCAGAAGCTACTTCTTTGGTGGTTTTTTTTCCCCTTTCCTTCATACTGCTTGAATATTGTATATACAAGATGATATTACCTGAAAACCTTCTGAAACAAAGATGTTAGAAGCAAAAAGCAAAACTAAAAAAAGGGGAAAAAAGTGAATTCGCCTACATTTTCATCACATCTCTTCCTGTGTTAGCTTCTCATTTAATAGAGCCCTGGTGCTTCTTCCAGGGAGTCCTTTTGACTCAGCAGAGCCCCTGTGGCTTCGCAGAGCCACTCTTATGCATGTCCAGATTGACCCAGGTGTAGGTCTCAAAACCTTGGCATTATGTGGTAGGTAAGTGTCATTCCCAGTGGGAGCATTTTAATGGAGTCTCTAACCAAGTCAAATGGCAGTGATTATTTCTGACTTCTCCCAATGTCATTGCAGTGTAATACTTAAGTCTCTCTAGTTAGTAGAATCTAGTGCAGGCAGAACAGCTGCTATACATTTAGTATTGGCCTGATTTTGACCAAAGGACCTGTCCTATTTATATTTCTGGAAAGTAGGATACAAGGCTGTATAAGTGACAGAGCTGGTAGAAGACATTTAATGAAACAATTAAATGATATGTGTTCTTGATTCTGAAATCTTATCTCACTAAGAAACAGAAAAGTGAAGCAGTCGTGTATTAATTTCTGATTTATTGATTTTAATTTTTCCTTCCTCTTTCTAACTATTTGCATATCAGTAAAAAAAGGAGAGAAAACAAGAATGAGAAATACTGAGTATCTTTATTGAAAACCAGTTTTCAGACAACATAATACAGACTTCTCTGCAATGTTAAAAATATAGTTGCATAATTTTTTTTGTTGTTGTTTTCCCTAAGCTATTTAAATACAAAATAACAGTTGCGACTGATCAAAGTAATGCCTAAGAAGGTAAAAAAATAGTTATAATGTAATTTCCGATATGCCTGCTCTCATGGTACAGTTGTACAGCATTAAAAATATTTTAGCCATAAAGGAAGTGGGTTTCTTTGCACTGAGTTTTCTCAGTATACACTGAGCTCCTATGTTATATGAAGGAGAAGCTTTAGCAAAGATAAAGATAAATCTTTTCAACACTGGAAATATGAATAAGTATTGCACTGTGTGTGCAGAATATTGCACCAAATGAGTATGTGATATGTTTTCTCTCTAGCTACAACTTTCCTGTCCTGGATTGGTTTTGTTTTTTCTCTGGATTTAAAATTGTCCATTTAAAACCAATACAAATAATATAGCAGAAATTTCACTATTTTTTAAAAAATCAGGTTCTGCCTGTACCTGCATGATACTTCATGAGAAGTGACAAAGGGAAAGAACAGAATCATTCCAAGAACTGGGCAGAGGGTGTTATGGTGGAGAGGCTGAATGCTATAGTGATATCATGCAACTTGTGTGATTCGGACTTGACCTAGTTAATATCCTCTCTTGTGGATAATTAGAAAGTTCTCACTAGAATGTTAACAAGCCAGTGTTCTTCATCACCACTTAGTCGCAAATTAATCCCACTTCATCAAGATATAGTGAGAGGGGGTTTTTGCTTGTTTGTTTGTTTGTTTTTTTGAGACTTCAGATTTGCTAGCATATATTAATCTTAACTTTTGACTGGTGCAAACTGCAGTTGTTTCAGATCTCATCATAACTAGAATCACTGAAATTTACTGCTTTTACTTTTCTTGATGGAAATGTTTTGATATTTGTGGATTATAATTCCATTAATGAATGGCAAAGCCTTTACAAAATGATCTGCTCAATAAAGTAATTCTTGTTCAAATTATAGTTGGGGGTGGGTAGGGGTGTGTTTTGCTTTTTTCTTTTTTTTTTTTTATTAGAGCTCCCATATAGCAGTCATTGCTCATGACCGCGAAGAAAACAGACATTGTCACAGAAAACAGTGACGGCTTTTCAATTTTGTTTTCATCTGAAACCTCTTTGCTCTTTGTGAATCCTCACATAATAGATCTGGAGGCTTGATGAATACATTAAACAAGTTGTAATGACTGCTTCAGTAATAAGTGCTGATGCAGCAGGCAGAATGTTTTGTAGGAATGAGATCTTGAGAAACTAGTATCTGCCTGCAATTGTAAGGTGACAAATGACCCAGAGAGCCTTAATGTGAAGCCTGCCCTCTTTTCTGCAAACCTTTTTTGATGCTATACTGTTAGGAAGTGTTACAGGTAGTCGTAAAGTACAGACATGCAAGGATATTCTTACCAATGCTGAATAAGGTATCTGAATGAAAACACTTTTCCCCATTATCTTTTAGGTTCTATGAGATGATAACTTGATAAAATGTACAGGACATAATCCACCTCCCGTTAATTGGAATGTTTTTTCTTACTTTTTAAAAAAAAATAAATTAGCACTTACTGCATAGACATTTCATCTAATTGCTATTAATTTAATATGTACAAAAGAGAAAAAGAAATTCTTTAGAACTTTGTAAGATGTTCTTACAAGTACTATGGAACCAGATACTTGCAAAGATATGTGGAGTTGTGTTTCGTATGGTTGGCTCTTTTAAGCTTGATTGTAGCACAGCCTTTTGACCTCAGCACTGGATCTTGGTACACAGTGATAACCTGATAGGGTTCTGTAAATTCTTTGCTACAATAGGTTAAGATACTTGTTTGTTCCAGGAAGTTTTGAAAGCTACTATTCATCCTTTCAACTAAAAACTTTCCTTCATCTGTCTCCTCCTCATTTCACAGCAACATCACGATTTTGTTTGATAGTCTTGGTATGTTGTGTTGCTGACATAATCTTTGGAGGAAAAAGCAAACAGTTATTGCCTGTACCTTTAATGAGAAGCTTCTTGTATAGCATCAAGACTAATTTGGACGAACACTGCAGGTATCCACAGAGCACAAGCAATATCTTTTGCAAAGAACTACCATAAAAAAGTCTTTGGGGAAGATACAATCTGCCTTGTACAGAAATAAAGCCAATTCTATTTCCCACTCTCCCTTAAATGTAAGCTGCTTAGTGGGGTATCTCAAAAAAAGGATAAAATCTAGAGATTAAAAAGTCATATGACACATAAATCAAAAGAACAGAAGGGGTTGAGAATGAGTTTGTAAAGAAGTAATTTTTAGCATTCACTATAATTGGTCTGCTACAGTACTTATCCATTATCTGCTTTTTTTAGTTATCACCATTTTTCTGGAACATGATGGATAATTGTACTTAGGAATTTGAAAGTAAAATGTGGCATTTGCATAAAGAATTCATTTTTAACTCAATTTCACCTTTACGCTTTTTAGCCTCGTCTTGTTAGAAAAAGGCACCTGAAAAGCAAAGTTAGTTTCCATACGGGCATATCTTATCTTGCTATAAATCACGAGACCTTTTGACTTTTGAAAGATAGCTTCTTACTCTTCACAAGATTCCTGTCCTCTGTGTCACTGTGACAGCAACCTCAATTTGATACTATAGTGTAACTGACTAGAGAAGCTGGTACAGTATCCTTGAGGATTCAAAATAAAGGTAAAAAATATCACTTCAAGAATACGTTCAGTATTTTCTAAAAAGAGTGAGAGAAGAAAGCAGGAAACATGCACAAAACTTCAGCCTTTAAATACTACAAACTGCTGAAATATGCACATCACACACTTAATCAACAATGGAGGCCCTTTTGGTGAGAGCAATTTATCATCAGATAGGCATGGATTATGATAGATGATGGGACACAGGAGAGCCTGTTTCTCTGCATGAGTCTGAAGAGGTATCTGCTCATGTGAAACATTAAGGTTGCTATACCTGGGAGAGCTAATAAGGGATTTAGTAGGGCATATCCACTCTTGGATTATGCTTCCCTTTCAAACATGTCCATAAACAAGCACTCACAAATGCGTGCCTGCTAAATGCTCTTGCCTCTACTCTTCCAGCAAAGGTAGACAGCTTTCTGGGCTAGTCCAGTTTTCCCCCAGGCACCGTTCTGCTTTCCATTGTGCACCTTCCTGTGCATTGCTGTAGCATGTGCAGTTTCTTCAGAGTCAGTAAGAATTATTCAATCTCGATTTGACCTTTGAAAAGTAGTCCTTCCATTAAAATACCATAGCAACTGTGTATCAAATAAAAATAATATGTAAATTTCCATGTAGACAGTTGCCCTTCCATATCTCTCAGTTGATTCCCTTTTGTGTTGCTAGAGTAATTTCTTTAAAATACATCACTAACATCCCTTTCCTATGGTGCTTTGATTATGAATATATTTTTGTTATGCTTAATCTTGCATTTGAATGTTGTCCTTTTTTTTCCCTACACATACTTGTTTTTTTCACCTGTGGTCCTTCTTCCTGTTTTAGGGCTGTAGAGAGATCCACAGCAGAATTAAGTTGGAATAGCTCTGCCGATCTTAGAAAGAGTAGGGCAGTTTACACACACAGAAAAAAAGCAAAACTTCATCTCTTTTTGCACCTGGACGCCAGAATTGGGTTAACACATAACAAATCACGTCTCAAATGTAAAAACCCTTCAAAACCACAGAAAGAAATTGCTATAAGCCTTACCTCAACAATGAGAAATTTAACTAAAAATACATTCAGGCTAAATTTGCCATGTTTCAAATAACTTTTTCTAAATTCACTGATTTCTTGTTTGTGTCTTCCTCTTACTATCTATCTCCTTTCAGGTTTATGCTTTCAGCTTTGCCTCTCATTCATGTTTTCATAGCTTTCAGCTTTTTTGTTGAACACTGCTGCAGTTATTGAGGTCTTGTTCTTCACATGAATTAAAAAATGCATGGTGGGATTCATCTTGCCTAGTCTGGCTGCCCCTGGCTGAGATGGGTAAGTCTTAGTTGGTCCCTCAGTCTCTATCAACAATTCAGAAAGTAATTAGCTACACAGGATTATATTAATTTTATTTTAAGAAAGGACAAGTCATTCCCATTATCTAGTTCTCACCACAAATTACCAAGTAAATCAAGACACATTAACTTACACTCAGATCCAGCTTTTAGATGCTTCAGTGTCACAGATTTCACCTCTAATTTCCCTATTTTTTTCTTTGTTTATTTTTTATATAGCACTTTAAAATTTGTGTTGCAGGTAACTCTGAGAGGTGAAGTACCAGTGTTACAAACACTGTTCTGCCTATGGCTAGAAGTTCCTTAGAAAGGTGTATGTAAAGTAAATCAGACTGCAATCTGTCCTCCATTTTTTGGTAGTTTTTTTCAGTATGTGTTTCCTTTTTTTGTCCCTAACTTCATGTTCTTTTCTCCTGAATCCAGAATTTCTATTGTCCCAGAAGAGCACAACTGTCAGTTTTCAAATCAAAACTCAGTCTTTAACATAGCTGTATCTCAATCCATTAATATGCATAACACTAAGAAAAATTTGTTTTGCAATGAGAAGAACAATAAGCAACAATGCTGAAGATGTGGAGTGAATATGTATATATGCACATGTATCTGTGTCTCCAGCAGTAAGAGGTTTATGGGGGATTTTCAGCTGACTACTCTGACTTTCAGAAGAACTTGTCATGTAGATCCTCAGTCATCTAGAATACTTTTGAAAACACTTCATTCTTTTCCCCTGAAGCTTGCTCCCAAACTTTCATTCATCAGCGCCTTCTGGCACGAGCCTGGGTGGGAGCTGCGGTCCACTCAACCTACACAGCCATAAAGCTTAACACGCATCAGGAGCAGAACATTTTGGAAATTGCCTATTCTCGTTTTCCCAGTAGAGTCAGTCTTTTAGACATTTAGCTGCCACATTCAGAAGTCAAATGCCTTTATTATGATCGTTCATTGCCAAAAATGTGCTCTGCACTGTGCAATATATAACACTGCAGGCAGGGTCTTCTCTAGGGACAAAGGATGTTGTTCTCTAGCTAGTGGCAGGCAGTGAGACTGTAGGGATTGTAAAGGCAAAATATCTTCTTGGGCTTTACAGCTACAAGAAAAAGATCAAAGCCTTTTGAACCAGGCAGTGCAATCCTCACAGCTCCCTATTACAGCAGGGTTTTTATTTGTTGTGGATGTGCTTATGTTGTGGACACAATTCTAGACACTTTCTCAAAATAAGTCAATACTTACATTACACTTTGCCATCGTTTGCTTGTTTACAGAGGAGGCCATTGTCTTTCTGTATATTTTAAGATAGGAAATGCAGTTGCAGAGAAGTGACGCTTCCTTTATCATGCCGTATGCCAGTGACAGAAACAGAACCTACACTTTTAAACAGTACACTGCCTGTGTCCGGAAGCTACATCCCTTCAAATGATGGTGCTTTGGAAGCAATGTAAATGGAAGCAAGTTGCATAGTGGTGGAGTGTCATACTAAAGGTGTACTGTACATATATTAATGCAACTGCATCGTGCCAGTGAGCTCAAAAAGTCTACTGAACCCTGTGCTAAAAGGCAGCAGATGTATTGTCCGTTATTGACCTCTGCAGATGACATTTGGACGTATTTGCAAGAATCTGAGATTCCCAGCCCTACTTCTCCTTTTGGCTCTTCAGTTAGTACTGATTGACACACCAACCACCTGTAAAATACTTTATCCTAGGTAATGTACTTGTACTGAACTTTCACACACTTGCTTCACATTAATTCTCAGTATCATGGTTTAGATCTTCTTCATTTAAGTGTAAGATATATGACAATGTTCTGGAACAGCCACTGAAGAGATGAAGGTTGAGTTTGACAAATGTAAGATAGCTACTGTAACATCAGCTGGCAGTAAACACACTTCTCATAGCAGGTAAAAATAAGAATGTCTGAAGGTGCTATTTTCCAATGCCATGAATGAAAAAGAAACTTAGAAATAGCTATTATTAATCCATTTAGTGATGGATGCTACTATTTTTCAACAGTGTTAAATTATTCTATAAGGGGCCATGGCTTCATAACAGTGAATTGCTACTTACCTGAGCAGCCCTACTCCCTCTGCAGGGAAGAAACACAGTAATTGTCATATTTGGTAAGAACGAAATGCTATCTAACACAGCGTTATCATTTACAAACGCAGCCAGCACCAGATACTGCTTATAAAGATCAGGGAAATCCTATGATCTTGGAACAGAAAGAGCCTCCCTACATATTTTACAGGAGGTTCCTGTGAGCTTCGATGCAGGTTTAACAATCTAGTGGCCAAAGTATAAGAGGACAAAATCAGAAGTGTATTACAGTAATGTCAATGCCAGTAAACACCATACACATTTCATTTGCATTAGAAATACGGTTGGCTTTTGTGTATGAGAACATAAGGATAATACTAACCTAGGATAGTCGATGTTTTAAAAATTCTTTGCCCTAAGTTGCTAAACTAGCAACTCACTAATTTTGTTGTATCTATTATTAACATATTTTTTCCTGTTATGATGAGATCACTATATCCTGCTCAACAAAGAAGTGATAAGATAAAAAGCATGGCAGGAAAAAAAAAAGACAACAGTTTTTAAAAGCATTTTGATCACCTCAGGGCAGGATTAGGACCAGAAACCAACATCCTAGGCTCTGTGTCAGGGCCTAGACCATGGACCACGCTCTTCTCTGCAACAGCTGGTAATGATGTCAGAGAATAGTCAATCATGCACTTACCCTTTTCTGCTGCAATACAATCATATTCCTTTGCGTTTTAAAGACCCCTATTGCTTGTTTCTTCTCTGGATCCAATTTTGGACATGAGCCACTGTCACTGGCACTAATACTAGGCTTAGTCAGAGCTTGTGCTTTGTTTGTAGAGAGATCCTTTTATTAGAGCTGGAGGATTAAGCGTTAGTATCAGAAAAGAAAAAAAAAAAAACAAAACCAAAACAACCAACCCAAAAACCCACAGAGGAGGAAGATTAGGCTGCAAACAGTTTATTTCACCACTGACAAATTTAGAGTTAGGTGTTAAGAGCTACTAGTACTGGATGGTGTTAAATCATCTGATTTGTCTTGCAGCTCACAAAGTTTATGGAATTACCTTGCTAGAGCCATCCCATTGCAATCCTTTTCTATTTTTTTCTTTCCCATCTGAACTGATGTCTCTCTACATTATGCCACCTTCATTGGGGAAACTTTTTAACTAGTAACAATTCCAAGTGAGCTGTCAACAATGTTGATTTATATGAAAGGAATATGTGTGTTTTCCCCCTCTATTTCTTTTTATAAATTAATTCTTCACATTTGCAAAATTTCAGCTATCGAGAATAGCCATTCAGTACTGCTGTGATATCTCCATGTTATAACCCTGCCAAGTTATAATTGGTCTCAATAATGCAGTTTTCATGATATTGCCCAGTCCATTTTTTTAAACGAATAGTATCTTAATCCGTAAATAAGGTTTCCTATATAACACATCGATACATTTCCTACTTTTAAGGCTGGTGAAATTTGTGAATGTAAGACCTAAGTTCTGAGGGAACTGGTACTGCTAGAGATGAAAGTTGCTGTGTAACTGCTTGTGGGGAGAGAGGACAGGAAAATCTTTTTGGATGAGGTCCTATGAATATTGTTTTGGTCTCTGATATGTTAATTCCCTGTTAACTTCCCCAAAATCCTGTTGAACCTTAGAGCACAAGAGAGCTTTTCTGTGCTTTTTTCACTCAATGTCTCCAACTTACGAATGTTTGTGCATGGGTTTGAAATGTATATGTGCAGCTTGAAGAATGATTGTTTTTAACTGTGTGTTAGGTTAAGTAACCAAAGAGAGGAGTCTGTTTTTACACAATGCCCCCAAATTTCTGCCTAGTTTCTAAAGCAAAATGACATAATTTCTAATCTATTCAATCAGAGCCTGCTCCAAACTGTAGAAACATAAGATGTTTTACTCTCATTGATTACAGCTAAACTTTTATTTGAACAATATTTTGAACACCACAGTTGTTTCAGGACCTTAATCTCATTAATTTTATTTCAATATTGTTCTTTTAGCTTTTTTCTCTTCAAAGAAAATTCTGCAATTTGTCTTGAAAGCTATAGTCATAGCCAAATTATTTGCATTTTCTACCCAGTGAGGCTTATCTTTCAGTTTAGGCAATTGCTTTAGGAGTTTGCATTTTGAGGTAATCTTCAGACCTTTTCTTCTTTTGGTATGGAAAGGAGGGAGAAGAAATTCACAGTCAAAATTATTCAACGGCAGAAACTTACACAATTGCAGATGTTATGGTGAATTTAACCTATGCTACAGCTGATTGCACAGCTGCTACATGTTTATACTAATGTGGGTTCCAGTTTTCTTCAGACCCAAGCCCCAGTCACCCATATTCTGATATGTCAGCTGACATTCAGATCCTACTCTTGAGTGAGCCAGCTGGCTTCCCTGGCAGGAAGATGAGGGATTGCATTCAAGTCTTTTCCCTGCAGACTGTATGATGACCAGAACCATACTGATTAAAAGCCAGTTCACAGGGCTCCTCTCATGTCTTCCCATACCCTCAGGCCTGAACCACATTGTCCACGCTGCCTTGACCTTGTTTTTTTACTGCAGAAGTTCATACAAGGTGGGCTGCAAAACAGCCCTCTCATTTCTGGGTGAGTTTTCTACGTAAGTCTTATGTAAGGAGGGTGATTTGTATCCCAGAGAAAAATAAAGTCCTCATCCGTACTTTGAATGTGCCTACAGCTGAGTGCACAGCATCTGGTCTGAATTCTGTGGCAGGAGAAGGCGGCCATCTCCTAGGAGCTCCTGTGCCTTAGTCAGCAGGGGAGCCACACTGATTTTTGTGTTTGTTTGGTTTGTTTTTAAAATATACTCAGGAGTGTTTATTCTCTGCCATGTTCTACTGTATCTGTGATGACTTGCACAAAATACATAGCAGGGAAGCTACAAGTGCGACATCTCACAGCTTAGGCAGCTTTAACTAAGTTTCAGGACAAGTCCCAACTGAAGCTTCAGTGAATGGGACTCCCAGAATCGAAAGAATGAAAAGAAGACCCTTATAGACATCTAGGCCTGAAGTCCAGTAGAAATAATTTTCAGGAGTCTAAGGCTCCAGAATTAATTCCTTAAGAGATCCTTCAGGGCCACGCTCATTTCTCCCGTAGTCTACATTAATACATTGCTATGTACAATCATTCTGATGTTTGTAGAAGCACAGACAGATGTACGGGCTCTGGCTAACAGAAATGTTTTATGAGGTACTGACTGGTTTGTAGGACCTGGCTTCTAGGACATAAGAACTGTTAAGATACGTTATTCATAAGTCCTCAATATAACCGTATCTTCATCCTTCACCAGGTGTCATGGGAAGCTGCTGCTAGTTTAAGTATAAGTGAAGGAAACTACTCTGTGCATATCCCAAATTAATTTTACCCTGTCGGTAATTTGTTGTTGTGTAATTTGGGGCAAACCTCTTAACCTTTTTTTTGCCTCAGTTTACCAAGCCGTAAAACTAGTACTCTGGCACTGTTTTTCCCTCCTATGATACTGGCCATTGAACTAAATATTACTGAGTATTGAATTATATACTATTGCATTAAAGAATATTATTAAATTTAAATAATCTTTGTAACTCCTGTCAAGATCCTCAAGATCCTTTTGTGTTGAAATAATATCAAAGATGTATTATTTTGTTGTTCCTGAATCTTCTTACATTTGCTGAATATACAGCATCTGTGATATATCAAGACTGCTGAATAGCTTCTACTGCCCACAGAGAGCTCAAAAAATGTGTAAATGATATTTTGTGTTAAACTGCCTGTACTTCCAGTCTGTACAAGAATCTTTGTTTTTGGCTAAGGACAGTGAAAGACTAAAGCAACATCTTTCCCTAAATTTTTGTTTCAAGGGTTTGAAAAAACTTTTCCTAAATTTTAGCATCAAGGGTTTACTCCAAAATGAATTTTATCCTTGGTTTTTCTTCTACACAGCTTTTTTGAGTATCTTCCACCCAGAGAGCCTAGCATAGAGTGCAGGTGATTCTAAGCATGAGGATGAAAATCCCAGTGTCCTGGTTTGACTTTGTAGCTCTATTAGATCTGCCTAAGTCTACCCAGAACAGGACTAAGCTTTTTACAGAAAGTTTTGACAGGTCAACACAGTTTCTCTAAAATGAGACACCACTTATTATCTACTAGATTAAATAAAAGGCTTTGACTCAGAAACTCATTCTTTGTCACCTATAAAGCTGAACAGATTTTAAAAATTCATAGCATATTTGTTTTGAAATATTCTTTTACCCCAATACATTTCACTTTAATCCATTCATATCTGTAGTTCTGTAAAAGGGCTGGATGCAAGTACTATACTGATGAGTGTGGATGCCTCACTGTTAAATCATCTGGGACACAACTCTTCTGCAGTGAATCTTTCTGTTTGGGAAATTTTTTTCTGCTTTGAATGAACTCACTTTAAAAGAATTTCCTTTTTTTTTGTAGTAGTACTAATTCATTTCTATGACAGTATCACCCATGGCAAGAAAATGTCTCCTGTACCTGAATATACAAAGGCAGTATCTTATCTGCTATAAAATTACTATTCGTATAATTCATTACTATCTTGTGGTCAATGCAAATAGAAATGCAAGAATCCAAAAAGCATATATAAACCATACTTTACGCTTCATATAGCTAAAAGAACAGTACCAGGAGATAATATTAACAAAGCTAGAGCTTTTTATGTACCGTCAAAACATCCTCTATGAATCGCAGTTTCTTGGTGTGGGGGTTTTTTTTGCATTACAAGTACAAATGGATATTTGCAAATAATACATCATCTCCAGTTGTCCTTGACAGCAACACACATTGCATTTAGAGGATGGAGCCACATGTCTCTCAGAGGATTCTGGCAGTATTTCATGTAGCCAAGGAGATATTCAGAATTAGCCTTGCAGTGTACATTGCTCTTTGTCCTTCACTTATTGAAGTACTAGCACCAAGTACCTGGTGGAGTAGGTGGAGATTTTCTCCTCCTTTATATCTTTTTTCTTGTCAATGTCTACTTAAAACCTTTTTTCAAGTGAGCATACAAGCATACCTCAGGTAATGTATAAACAAGAAACTAGCTGATAGAAAAGTGATCCTCAAGTAGTCACAAAAACATTGTGTATTAACTCTAACACTCTTCAGTAAATGACTAAGATTGATGAGAAATAAATTAAGCTGTTTTTAGAAAATTCAGCGTTATGGAGAAATGCACCTTGCAGGTGGAATTTGGTTTTGTACTGCAGATACTATTTTGCCTTTACTCTATGTTAAAATAGTAGCAATATCAAGTTAAAGTATTCAGAATTACTTATTTTTAAAAAACACCGACAATGCTATGAGAAAATGGGAAATTAGTTTCTTGCTTCAGTCTCAGTTGAAAGGTTTCTGGAAAAGGAGGGGAACCGAACTGAAAAACAAGTCCAACATAATTTTGATTTAAGTTACCTAAGTAACCTGGTATGACCTCAAACTGACCTTACTTTGAGCAGAAGTTGGCACTAAATAACCTCCTGAGGTCATTCCAAGCTGAATTATCCTACAAGCCTACTATTTAGGTATGATTTTTCACAGACTTTAAACAGAGTTAAGAGAGATCCTTTTATCTGGTGGACCACTTCTGAATTATGATTAAATTTCTATAAATATCCCGTAAGGCTGTCATCAGAGATACTATTTAGGATTAATTGTGTATCAAGTTGCAATACTGATTTCACACTTCTTTCCAGCTTCTTTGTAAGGCCTAATTAAAATGTTCGTGAATGTCTATGTTCTATGGATTTGGGAAGCACGAAGACCAGAAACTCACAGTAATCCTAATGAGAAAAAGGGCTTATTCCCTTCTACTTGGTACTGATGAAGTTGCTTCTGGAATACAGTCTCTTGTTTTGGATGCCCAGTAGACCCCTGGAGACTTTGCACCAGGAAGTGAAAATAGGTCAAAACAATCACCTCTCTCTTAAATCTTCCTCTCTCTAACACCGCAAAGATTTATGAGCAACCTCTATACCAATCAATATAGTGGGTTAATATGGTTGCTGACCCACACAGCTCAATTAGTCTAAGCACTGTCCATGCCCAAGTACCTCCTGAGAGGGTGCTCGATATTCCAGGCCAAAAATGTCCTGGAAATGGTGCTAAAAAATTAATAATGTGGATGCCCATTTGACAGTGTTTGGGGCTGCAATCTGTCCATATTTAGTTTACAAGTATAGGTGAAGCCAGAGTTCTATCTAATTCAATGCTTAGGCATTAATATCCTTATACTGAGAGCAAACATACATCATGAGCACTATCACAAACTTTTCTTTATAAATTTCTGAAAACAATTTGAAAGAAACAGCTGGAGAGATAAAGGTTAATCATTATAACAACAATAAGCACTTAAAAACAACTCTGTATAAGAGCTGTGAAACAGTAGTAATGTCAAAATAGGTAACTAGATTTATTAAATACTCCTCCAAAAAAGAAAGTAAATTAAGATAGTGAGTCAGAAGGTATGTATGTAAAAATTGTTAAAATGTGATTAAAGTCTAAAAATACAACATAGCTGGCAGAAAGAAAAAAGAACATCATTCAAACAATAATGCAGGAAACAGGAGGTGGAACAGCTGGGAGAAGCGGAGATTTTTTAACATCTGTGATCAGTTACCTCCATTCTTAGTTAAAACATTTGGGTTTAGATCCAGATGGCTCCAAAGCTCAGTCATGTCAGTGTGTGAAAAGCTTTTTATTGAAATTCTGTTATCATGTATCTGTCAGAGAACTAGGTGTGGCACCTTCAGTTTCATAAATAGCTGTTAGCAAAAGATGTGTTTATTTTGTGAGACTGAGATCAAATGCTAGGGACTTCAAGGCAACTGCTAATCACTAGAACTATGTTTGTTAAAGCTATCTCTCTTAGTATCAACTCAGCAGACTTTAATTATCAAGTCATCTTCTTAGACAAAAGAAGGGACTCCTTAGCAGTTTTAAGGGAAACAAAAGTTCGGATATGGAGGTCTGTTTCCGCCAGTTTGAGCACTGGATTAAGGGATGGGTCATGGCTGAATGCTTCCTATTGTCCTTGCTCCAAATGCGGATGAGGAGGAAAGAGGGACATGAGCTCTCCACCAGGGCTATAAAAGACAAAAAAAAACCCCAACCAACCAACCAAACCCCAAACAAACGAACACTTTAGCATTTGGAAAACATTTTAGCAAAGTATTTTAATGTCCGCTCATTCCAGTCACTTTCTTTACATATTTGCGTGAATGCCATGACCTTCTTACAGATTCCAAATCTTCTGACTGCTTCAGTTGTTACTGTATCTTGATTTCCACTTTTATCTCAGTACGTTAATTTCCTGTCAACTCATTGCTGCTTTTTTCTAGTCTTATGTTTGATTGACAAAGATTCCTTTTCCTTGATTGCTGCTGAAAAAAAAAAGAAGTCAGGCAAACTCATTTGGTAGAGAAACATTGCTTGGCAGTGAAGAGACTAGGTATATGTTAAAGGCTTGACTTTAAACCTCATTGCTTGATTTAAAGATTTCTCTAACTAACTGAATACAACTACTAAGGTACTGAGACTCAGACCAGATCTTCACACATCTTATGTCCAAGTAGTCTAAATTATGATGAACAGCTGGGTATAAATTAAATAAGGAATAAATACTAGAACATGGAAAACAAGGTTTATTTCAATAATCAGTTTTAACCCTTAAACAACTATAAATAAAAAGATACCATTTTAATTACTTCATGTAAGAAAACTTGTTTTTGTCACTTTAAATATTAATCTCAAAGAATAAAAGTTGTTTTACCTGGAAACTAACATGCACATTTCTTTAACTGTCTAGTAACTTTAATATTTCTTTAGCTTGTTGTATTGTATTATAACAAATGAACTATACAAAACAAAAATATTTGAGTGGTGGAATTCCAAAATTTTATTTGAGTTCAGTTTTATTATCTTTTACAATAAGGAGTGATACTCCCCTGAATCTGGAAACAGACTGAGTGTAGTATAAATAGAATTTTTGGCTCGGTACAGGTGATTTTCAAGCCACTACATTTAGTCCACACTGACTATCAACTGTTTCTAAGATGAAACTGAATTTTATGTGGTAGCTGTTTAGGAGCTACTGAAGTGCTGAAATATATGAATTTCATATTGATTTTGAGACTTAACTCATATTCCTTTGAGACTTCCTAACACAGTAAAATATTTTAGCCCCAGCCTGTTAGCTTCATGCTATCAATGCTTGTCACTACTTTTCTTCAGCTTTAAACCTCTTGTCATTTTGAAGTCAACACGTTGCTCAATGTATTTTTTTTTTCTTTAGAAACAGAGATTCTAAGAAGGAAAATAAATAGCACAATTCAGTATCTGAAATGAAAGACAAATTGTGTGTATAGGATCAGCCACTTCGCAAAATTTAGTGGAAATAAGTAGAAATATGTTTTGGTAGCACAAATTATGAAAATGAATTCTGAATCTGTGCTAGACCCTTGTTTCAGAAGTCCAAGAATCTTTTTTTTCTGCCTAAGTGATCTGGGAATTTTGGAAAAGCAATCTCTTTCTGAATATTTTCATTTGATCTGCTTTCGGTCTCTCAGAAATTGGTAGTAAAGAATACGGGAATAACTTTGATTAAGTTTATTTAGTCCTCTGTAGCGTTAAGGACAGCTATATGAATTGTGACAAGAGTACGTATCATGGGGATTAATTTGAACAATCAATTAAGACCATCAGGGTCTTGCTGTTAGCTAACTGGAGCTATTTTTCCATAGTCTGCCTCCCCCATTCTTACTCGATGTCTACATGCAACTATAACCTGAGAAAATGTACTGTGATACTTGAAAAGACTGGTTTTGCAGGCAGTGTATGTTTCCCTTGTAACAAGTGACAGAAACAAAACACCAAACGGAACCCAGCTGTAGTCGAATTCAGATGAAATCCACAAGGCTCACCTTTGCAGCAGGCTCCTTTCCTTTTTCCCTCTTCCTCTCAAAGGTCAGGAGGGGGCGGGAGGCTCCTGGCAGTGGGGCAGGAGGAGGCGGCCGGGGCCCACCTGGGCTTTATTCCCTATCGCAGAATCACAGGATGGTTGAGGTTGGGAGGGACCTTTGGAAGTCACCTGGTCCCACCCCTTTGCTCAAGGATGGCCACCTACTGCTGGTGGCCCAGGACCATGTCCTGATGGTTTTCGAGTATCTCCAAGGATGGAGACTCTACAGCCTCCCTGGACAATCTGTACCGGTGCTCGCTCACCCTCACAGGAAGAGAGTGTTTCCTGACGCTCAGACAGAGCCTCCTGTGTTTCAGTTTGTGCCCGTGGCCTCTGGTCCTGCCACTGGGCACCACTGAAGAGCCTGGCTCCGTCTCCTTTACACCCTCCCTTCAGGTATTTATAGCTAACTGATGAGATCTCCCCTGAGCCTTTTCTTCAGGTCAAACAGTCCCAGCTGTCTCAGCTTTTCCTCACAGGAGAGGTGTCCAGTCCCTTAATAATCTCTGTGGCCCTTTGTTGGTCTCTCTCCAGTATGTCCTTGTGTCTCTTGTGCTGGGGAGCTCAGAACTGGACTGGAGGGCGTTTTCTGCCATGGTGTCCTCTCAGCTGCTCTGAAGGCTGCTGTCTCCAAGTGTATTCCAAGTGTGGCCCCTCTTCTGTCTGCCTTTTATACTGGTGATGGCTTCTTTCACCGTACTGCCTTGGAGAGGAAAGGAAAGTGGAGAGTGTGTGTCAAGAAGAAGAAAAGAAGGCGGAAGGAAAAGATATTCAAGGCACAGTAAAAACAGGTTCCTTCTTCTCAATGTAGATGCCAGGACCTAAGCTAGTTTCATTGTCAAATAACAATGAGCTGTAACTGATAAAAATTCATAGCAGGCTCCATTACCTAAATTTCTTTTTCAAAAATAGGGGGGGGCTCTAAACTTCTGTAGACAGTTTAGAAAAAAAAAATCTGGATAATATTTTCAGAATGGAGAAAATCTCTCAGCTTTCCTCTGAAAGATAGAACCATTTTAGCCTATCTGTTAAAACATCATCCTGAGCATTGAAAATGCCATCAGTTAAAGTTGAGCAAAATTAAAAGAAAATGAAAACAAGCCATACAGTGTCAAAAACTGGCCAATTTTGACAGGCATCTTTAGCATCCCAGATTATAATGTTATGAACCTTGGTGTTTTGTGGATACTGTTTAGTATCTCTTTCCTTTAATGAACATTTTTCTGATAATTTAGATAATTGTTGGGTTACAGTGTCAGGAAAATCACAGCTGGAAAAGAGACAATTATAGATAATTTAGCCAGGTCTGTGCACTGAACTAGTATGAAGTACAGTTAGACCTTTCTGGAAGATATTTATCTAACCTGTTTTTCATAACCTTTTATGAAGGTATAACCTTTCTCATTAATATCTGGAACAGTCTAAAAAGCCTTATATTTTTCTAATATGTATTCTGAATTTTTCTTACAAGGGGTAAAAAAAGGACAGTTTTCTTCTAGTCCACCCTCCATGAACATGGAAAAAATCTTTCACAGTTCGGTCTCTATATTACTTGGTTAGTGGAAAACTATTATCCTGTCCCTGGTCTTTAATCTTAGCATATTTAAACTTTAAGCCCAGTTCTTTCAGCTTCTTTTCTTAGCTATTTTTTGTTGTCCATGACTAGACATTACCTAGCTTGTCCAAAATCTTGAACTGTGGTGCCCAAAACTAGATGCAATATTTCTTTTGAGGCTCCATTAGCAATGTATCAGATGACATAACCGCCTTTTGTATCTTTTATGTGAGATTTGTCATTTTTTTGCAGTAGAATCACAGCAGTGCCTTCAAATACAGCTTGTGATTTATTAACCATTTGCTGTGGTAATGTTTTGTAATTATATTCATCTCTCCATCATCAAAGTCATTACTGAAAATATTGAATTATTCTGACTGTTTGGAGAGCCCACTTCAATTACTTGTCCACTTAGAGAGCAAACCAGTGAGTACGATATACTCAAGCAGTTGTGCATTTAATTTATGGTGGTTTTAGTCAGACCATATATATTAGAATGGTTATGAAAAATATCCTGTAAGTTAGCTGTTCCTAAAGTTAAGGTATAACAGTTACATCTGGTATTTCCTTGTTTGCAGCTGGGTTAGTTATCTGATCAAAAGAAGCAAACCAGGATTTTGTATGATTTCTTCAGAAGCATATGGTGGCTACTTTTATCACTATATACTGCAGACATTTATAATTGTCTGATTGATTATATTGCAAGTACAACAATTTATTTAAGTATTTCCACCTTTTCTACTTGTGCTCAGAAAAGAAAATCTGCCATCCTTCATCGACACATCTGTGGCCAGATTTGAGAATGGGAGAGGTTGTAGGAAGATATATTTTCACTTTCATTTCAGGCAGTATGAATTCCTGAAAAGGAAAAGTTGAAACCTCAGTATGTCATATTATGTTGAAATCTTCCTCATTAAATTTGTCTGAAAAACATCAATGTCAACACCTTAAAAAGGGAATTTTAAAAGAGAGAACTAGTTACCAGATTAAATGACTGACATACTGATGATATTCGGAGACTGTGCTTTCATTTATTTTAAATACCAATGTAAAGGACAGGTTGAAATTCAAACTAAAAGGAAGAAAAAACATTTAAAATATAACTTTCCTCACCAATTTTTTTAATAGTTTTATTAAATCTCAGTGAAGAATAGCCTCAGGGACATTTTTAGGACCTGGTAGGCTGACATTTTTTTTAGCTTTAGTGAACCCTGTCACATAATTGTGAATAAGTACATTTTAGTAAAAATATTGCCAGTTAGATTTTAATTTTCTCTTGACTTACTCCTAACATGTATAAAATACATTTAATGAATGAATGTCATTTTAAAGTGGAATTTTAAAATTACAGATTAACAGGACAGTGAAATCACAGATTCAGTATTTTCTTTCAATTTAGCATGTATCCAGGACACATTGTGAGAATAACAAAGAAAAAGCAAGCCAAAGCATTTCAGAAGTCAAATGCAGAAAAAAAAGGGAAAGTTAGAAGTGGAAAGAATTACTCTGGAAAAGCTGTATGAGTATATGAATACTTTTTTTTTTTTAATACTGTATTTTTCTGACCCATTAGACTTTTCTTCACATATATTTTTTAATTCTACCATTTGTTGATACTTGACATTTTGGGGCATGATTTTAGGTGAAGATGAGAATAAAAGAATAGCAGAGAGAAATAATAAGATAACTCTGTATTGCAGCCATGGCTCTTCCTTTTAAATACTCTATTTTTGTAATTTTTATTGTTTTCTTCAGGTTAGCTAGCAAGTCTTTTAAACTCGTCTAATTTGCCTGACTGCTTATACATGTGACAGTAGAATAGTTGAAGACTGATACTAGTCTGTAGCAACAGACCATGTTGTAGTGCAACTGTGTTAGTTCCTAGCTGTGTTCTCACAATGTTTCTTTAAGGTGCCGTTATGCTAATTGATTGCTTGGCTATATTTTTCTCTTCTTATTTCTGGTTTTGGTTTGTTTTGTGTGGGTTTTTTTCTCCCATAACTATTACCTTGTATAAAAAACATTAAATGAAACAGCAGAAAAAAGGTAAGTATAGTGGAATACCAGTTAGTGAAGCAGAAGATGTAGAAAGGTGTTACTAGTCTGGATGATGTCTTCTTGTCTAAAGTGCATACTTAATTGTTTGGAATTGGTTTTGAGTTTTAAACGGCAACCAGGTTTTGGACTTAGTATAGTAAACAATATTTTCATTCAAACTTCTCAGAAAAGTTGATGTTTCAGAAGTTCTTCTTAGTTACTGATCCCTAAAGACCATGAAATAGTAGAAAAGTGATAAGAAAAACGTCTTTCCTTTCTTCGTCCTACTCAGTTGGAAAGCCACACCAAGAAATTTAAGCTCCCATAAAATCACTGAACTGTAATTGTAAAGTACTAGTTAAATAACACATAACATTTTCTTGAGAATATGATGAAATTTAACATCATTTTCTCAGGGTATCTTGTTTTTGAATAAACTTTATGTAATATAACAATTATAACTGTAGTTTGCAAAGTTTACACTTGCAGAATTCCTGCAGCATGAATCTCAAAAATTAGAGGCTGGTGCCTCAGCTGGATCAGGTCAGATACCCCAATGGACTTTGCTGACTTAAATGAGTCCTAGTGAATATTCTCTTTAATACCTTTGTTGGCCTTCAGCGTAGTTTGAAATCAAACTAATTCACAGAGATATTGTGGATAGGGGAAGTTCATACATCACCAACTTAAAAAGACCAGCTACCAGCTGTTCCTTCAGTGTGTGAACATTGCCTTTTTCTTGGAGCCCATGATATAGTGGTCCTATGATAAAATCTGAAACTGAAGTGTGTTCTATATATAAATAGATCCTAGGGTGGGATGTGAGACATGGGATATCAAGCCATATTGGATAAGAAGTTTTTATATAATAAGAGGAGGAAGAGTTTTCAACCTAAAATTGTTTAGGATAAGATAAGCACAGAAAGTTCAAGAGCTGCATTCTGACTTGCAATATGAAAATCTCCCATGAAAAAAACTTAGAAATGAGATAAAATCTGCAACTGAAGTCACCTCCTTTTTTCTCCAAGAGTTACACAGTCTTCTGATTGGGTCAACAGAAACCAGATTTGGTCCAAATCATTTATTTCCACACATATATTTTTCCTTCATATGACATTCTTAAATAAATCAACTTAGGTGCTAAATTGTGTTTATAAATTTTTCTAGTATATTATTGGGTCAGGGTGTGAACAGCAACTGCAGGCATAAGAGCTATGTAATTCATCACCTATTAAAGGTCTGATAATCAACACCTTCCTGTTATTACGGTTAACTAGCCCAATGGTGGATCAAATTTGCAAAGCTGATCTGGCTGTTTTCCAAAAGTCTGTTTTACCTAGGGTGGTACAACAGAATAAGCAGAAGCAGGTCTGTCATCCTTTGAGGAGGAACACGTTACACCCTTTTGAACATTCGGTGTTTTGCAACAGTGAAAACAATGGGTGATAGTAGTCTTTCATTGGGTATCTTAATAGTCAGTTTAACACTAATATATTATGTTTTTAACTCGTAAATGTTTGTTTCAGTGTTCAAACATGATAATTATGCTGCAAGATTAACACTTTCTTCAAGGAATCGTACAGAGGATGTGTACAATGTACAGTCATTTAGATTCTAAACTAAAACCATCTTTGATGTATTGGATTGGAAAACAAGTTTCTGAAATATCACCAGAAACAAGAGAAGTTCTTATTTCAGTCATCTTTCAAAAAACTGAAACAACTCAGAGAAAGATTGATATCAGAAGATGTACACAGGGGAGGAATTTGGCAGTTCTCTCCATCTTCGCTCGTTAGGCTCTAATTTCCTTAGACCCTCACGTTTAAGTGAGATGCTCAGTTACTCAGATAAGCAATACACGTCTCATCCTTAACCCTCTAGCAGGTGTCTAGACCTCTTGATCCAATAAATACTGTAACGATAGAAGTTTACCATGAAAACAAGCTCTTAACGTGGGTGCTGAGTCTGAGTGGTCTAGAGCAGTGTCAGTGAGGCACCAAAAAGGCAGGAATCACAGCATTTCAGATCTTGCCCTACACAAAGTGACAACTGCTCACCACCATCCTAAAGTAAAAAGGCTGCAGATCTACAGTTCCTCCTTCTCAGCACTTTTCCTTGAGAAGAAAACTTTTTCTAGTCAGTGAGTTTCTAGAGGAGAAGAAAAAAGGCCATTCTGTGATTATAGTAATAGACTTCCAGTGTGACCTCCAACTGATTATTCCACCTGTCATCAGTGCTTTTCTAGACAGCAGGTCAGAGTGGCTGATGACATAGGGCTTGGAAACTTATTTTCATGTCACTGCTCTTGTTCTTAAAACCAAGATGAGTTCAGTTTTGGTAAAGCATTTCACTTAAAGCCTTTAAGTCTGCAAAGCACTTATGCAAATGTTTAATTTTAAACATGTGAATAGTACTGTTAACTTTGATGGGACTATTCACATACCTAAAGCTAAGGACATGCTTAAGTGCTTCGCTAATAACAGTGAAGAAGGGGGAAAGAAAACCCATGACCTCCATTTACGTTATTGCTTCATTATTTTTTTTTATTTATAGGCTTCTTTGTGGCATTCATCATCACAATATTGGAGCATGTCAAGAATATTAATGTTGCCATTCATTTGCCTTTGCTTGACAACTGTTGTGCTTCACCGAAAAAAAGGAAAAGAGGATTCTGTGGAACACTGGATGGCTTCTGTAGGCAATGACGACAAGTTCTTAATGAAATTAGAAAAAAAGCTACTAAACTTTCCCACAAACCCCTGAGACTCTTAAAATGATAGAGATCTGAACTATAGTGTGCTTTAAGTTTTTCCACAATCCTAATTTCCTTTTTTTTTTTTAAAGAAAAACCCCCAAAGCAAGGAAATTTTGGAAAACAGAAACTTCTAATCTTCTCTGTTTTATCAAAGTAAACCAAAGGAAGCTGTCATGCTTTTAAAACATTTGCTTAGAATCTACTAATCACTACGTCATTTCTTCCTTTTCTGTCCCACAGATGGTATGTTATAGGTCCCACCCTGAGAACTCTCTCCAGCGTTAAGTGCAGGACACATGCATCTAACTCAAGAAACTTATATTGCCTAAAATGTTAGCAAGGTAACAGTCCTTCATACAAAATGACAGCCATGCCACAATGGAATAAATTTTGAAATCTGATCTTTTGTACTCCCTGTTTTGCTTCCATTTGCTCTTTTAGCTAACACTGGAAATGCAAATTTCAATGGCTGACAGTGCTACAGGCTGATGAATGTGAGAACTAGAGGGCTGAATAAAAAGCAATGCCTAGCCTCTCAGGTGGAACTGCTGGTTCTCTCGGGTGCTCTCCCCGAGTCTGTCCCCAATTCATTACTGGCAGAAAAGATACTTAAATGTGCTTTTTACAAATGTTATGAACTATAATAAACAAAAATGAAATATGACATAATTAATCACTTTGGCAGGATGATTATAAATTCCATCAAGCTAATTGAAAACTAAGCTATATAGTTATCAAACTAATACTGTTTAGCAGAAATATTTTTGATAAATTTGGAATTATGGTCTATATTTCCTTATAAGGGTGAGATTTAAGCTCTTGGCATTTTCTGCTGAAGACAACATCCAGTCAGTAAGGCAAGCTTCACAGAATGGGTCCTATCCTTAGGTTGTTTGTTGACTGGCTGGTGTAGACAGATCTGTGTTTCACCTTTGTTCTGACACACAAACCGACTCTGGTCAAAGAGTTGTACCACCATCATGCTGTAGCTTCAGGTGTGTTGAGGAGCGGTTGGTAGTTAGCTCTGGTAATTGTGACCCCCGTCACGTCCCGTCAATGCTTTCTGAGCTGGAGCTGACTTATGGGCAGCCAGGCTGGACAGCACAGGCAGAATTAGCATGATATACCTGCATGCGTCCGTGAGTACAAGAAGCTCAAGTTTCCCAGCTCTTTCGCTGTGAATTTTAATTTGTTTTATAACATGGCTGGCTAAAATTGAGTTCGAGATTCCACTACAGGAGAGCATCTAAAAGTTGCAATACTAAACCTCAGTCAGCATTCATGGATTTAATGCTAAGTGTTTAGGAATTTTATTGTTAAATAGTCACAAACTATGTTACAGAAGCATTAATTATTTTACTGACTAGTGGCTATATTAAATCATAAAGAGAATTTTTTTAGCTCATATATATGAGCTCTACCTGGAAGGAAATATTCAAAACTTTTTTATCTGATTTGATAAAATATTCTATTGTATAATCCGCTGTACATATTTTTATACCACTTTTATGTATTTTAACAACCTTGACTTCAAAGAGTTTTGTTGTATATAATGTTAATATATATATATACTTTCTGAACTGGTTGCTAAGAATAAGCAGTGGGTTTTTCCAATCTGGTCTACTTCTGAAGAATTTGTGCGGCGTCAGATTTCCAGGGTGATTCTGATGTGAGACTCCAGCAAATGGAACGCTTCGCATTTTACCCTATTGGAAAGTGTTATGGATTAATGCAAAAGGTGAGTCTTATCACACTTTGTGCAATACAGCATGCTACAGTGCGTTAGGAGTTGGAATATATCAAGGGCTAATATTCTAATATATTTTTTTCCTTACTAGAAAGACAATAAACTAGAAGCTTTACATAATCAGGGTTAAAGGTTTCTGTAAAAGCTTAAAATGATGCAAAAGTATTCTTTTTAAACATTTAAACCTGCAATTAGAGGTGTATCCGAGACATACAACTATGATATTGAATCCCAAAGAGAAACTGGGCATGTTTTTAGATCAGATTTTTATAAAAGATTTTTATTTGTCTCAGCATGTTTTTGTATGAGAAGTTAGATCCAAAATTTAGAATTTGTACCAGTTCATCTTCTGGTTAGCCCTGAGACTGAATATTTGAGTCTGATGTTTTGTTGTAGATCCATTTCCAATTTTAATCTCATCCAGATAGTGGGCACATAACTGCCTTTCAGTAGGGCTTTTTATCATTGAATAAGCATACAAGAGTAAGTATCCAATTTATTTTCAAAGCAATTTTAACAGTTTAGATACATTATACAAGCTGAAATACTTTGGCACAAGGTCTTCCATTCCCAACACCTTCTGTTAATATTGTGGCTACCACTCAGAAAGTGGTTTAGTAATAGCACAGAGTGCTGTCATGGAACTCTGGGACCCTACAGATGTTAGCTTATAATTTAAGGGTTTTTTCATTGTTAGGATTTACTACAGGGAGCTTATTTTCTCATTCTGACTGTGCAATCCTCAGCTTTTGATGTATGACATGGGATTTAAGAAAACAGGATATATATAATCTCTTTTTTACCACTATTAGGCTTTTTAAACAGTACTGTGTGGTGTTCTACTGCACTGAATCCTATGGCAAACAATATTATTTATAACCTCTCAAATTGTTTTCAGAAATGGTGTACAATGTGTAATGAACAAGATATACATTATACTGGACACAGAAGTTCAGATTAATATCACCTAATTTTATTAGAAGTGAAATTCCTACAAGAACAGAAACCTTAATTAATGGTTTGCTCAGGAAAATCAGTTTAGTAAGTCATTATAAGGCATGTTTTATCTATGTCAGGAGGAAGCTACTTCTAAAAACAATGCCAATATTGTGACTTTCTGGAATGCTGTGCACAAAAATACTTGTTGTTGCTGCCAATTTTAACTTCATAGATAGTATGTTATAGTATCTAGTACATACTAAGGGTTCAGAATGAGCAGATTACATGGTTCTTTATTTGTATACTTTGCAGAGATAAAGTAGTTAAAATACTGGATCACAGCTATTCCAAACTACTAAAGGTCATCCTTTCTCAAATTAAACTCATTCAAGAGTTGAGTTCCCATGCTGAAATAGGTCTTGGCATTTTGTTAGTTTTTCATTGATTTTTTTTCCTTTATAGACTCAAGATGTACAATATTTATCACACGCAAGACTGAAAAATTGCCACGTTTCCTAAAATGAAAAATAAGTATTCCTGAAATAAAAATTTTTGTTCTGTTTCCCCTCACATTTTCTCCATGTTATGCATAGTCTATATTTCTATTTGAAGTAATCAGTATACTGTATGAAGGCCGCTGCAGTACAAACATTTAGTAATGAAATAGCACCAATTAAAGGATCTATAGGACAAAAGAATTATTAGGCAAATTTCTGGTACTGTACAGTTAGAAATTATGCTACTGAAACTTCATACTGAAATTTGTGTGTCAGTTATTTAAGTTTTATAAATCTATGAAGAACTGAAAGCAGTAAGTTTATTTTTGCAAGAGTAAAAGGAAAAACAATGTTGAACATAGACAGTGATGGTTTAAGAACAGGCCTAACCAGAGCAAGATTTGTAGGAATGTGTTATGGTTTTTATCTACCAACTAAAAATGTGGAAAAAAAAGACAAAAAATAAAGAAGTAAATACATTGGCAGCAGTGGTATTGAATTGACATACTTTCTTTCAAGGCTGTAAAACTATTTTTTAACACTTTCCTGATAATCTAGTCTGACCTTGTCTTTAATTGCATATCTGACTTGTTCTCAAAAAAAATGCCTCACAGATTGTCCTGGTTTCAGCTGGGATAGAGTTAATTGTCTTCCTAGTAGCTGGTACAGTGCTGTGTTTTCAGTGTGGT
>JAVKLA010000057.1:14503728-14522649 GCA_034782735.1 Sagittarius serpentarius | reverse complement strand
GGGACACAGCCGGGACAGCTGACCCAAACTGGCCAAAGGGGTATTCCATACCATGGGACGTCATGCCCAGTGTATAAACTGGGGGAGTTCGCCTGAGGGGCAGATCGCTGCTCTGGAGCTGACTGGACATCTATCGGTGAGTGGTGAGCAATTGCATTGTGCATCACTTGTTTTGTGTATTCCAATCTTTTTATTATTGTCATATTATTATTATTATCATTGTTATTTTCTTCCTTTCTGTCCTATTAAACTGTTCTTATCTCAACCCACAAGTTTTTCTTTATTTTTCCCCGATTCTCTCCCCCATCCCACTGGGTGGGGGGGAAGTGAGCGAGCGGCTGCATGAATAAGACCCTTCTTCCTTCTCAGAAGCACAAGTAATTGACTGCTAGAACTGCTTCTGTTGTGGGTATTGATCAGTGACAGTTAGAGATGTTCTTTACAATCACTTGTCCTGTGAGGCCTAATTAACAAAGGCTGGGTTGCTGAATTAGATAAAACTCAATGTCCACTGAAATTAATGTGATGCTGTCTAAGCGTCCTTCAACTATTAAGGGAAAATCAAGTTTAAGTGGAAGAAACAAGAGAAATCCTGTTAAGGGCTAAAATAATTGTGGCTGGAAAAGTGGATTAAGATCACAGTTTTGCAAGGACAATGCAGAGGCACTCTCTCATAAAAAGAGTGCCTCTTCTTTTTCTTCTTATATTTTAGATGGTGTTTATGCTGTTTACCACCAAAGAAATAACCTCCCCCCCCCCGCCCCCAAGGAATCACCCAGTTGCAGAAGAAGTAGAGACTGAGAAATTAGAGCTTTTAAGAATGAAACTATTTCTTGGTGATCCCTTACTACGCAGCATATCTCTGGATATTACCTTGCTGGGTGGTCAAGAAAATGAGGTTCAGTATTTTGCATTTTGCTTGTAAAAGTAGAATGAGTAATTGTAAAAGAAGGAACAGGACTAAAGAAAGGATGACTGTGGAGCAAGAAAAATGAGTATCATTGGGAGACAGAGAACAGTTTCCTTCACCCCTCCTGTCCGATCATAGTACGGAGTCTTCTGCTTCACCCTGAGACAAAATCCGTGACACAGGTTTTCCTGAAGCCACCAATGCTAGAGCTTTCAAGCTCCGAGACCTAGATTCACAGCAGAACCGGAGACTAAGTCCGCATTTAATCTGCAGGGCCAGTTCGGGTTGTGAGCTCTGCAGCCTTAGTCCCCATATCACCTAACCAGGCGTTAGGTCCTGTGTTACACCCAGATTTATAAATCAGCTCTCAAAGGAGCCTAACCAGACCATTTCGTTGCAGCCAACAAAACCTTCAACTGTATACTTAAGAAACCCACTTAATAAATAATGCTTATGTCACAGTATAGTACAGGATCTCAAAATATCAGTGCAGAAGAAAAAGGGCATGTGCCAAATTCAGTGAGGTTTGTTACACTCACACGCTCAGTTCAGAGCTGGTTCTACTTGAGCTATTCATTATCTTCCATGTGGGCTATTCAGCAGTGTCTATTTTCTTAGATAAACTGCTTATTTTGTATCCCACCCATTTTCACATAACCTCTTCGTATGTGAACTATTTATTTTCTCAGATAACCTTTCTATCTGTGAATGAAATCTGGGTATTTTTTTTCAGATACACATTTGCATTCTTTTAAAATATGGGATCTTTGACATGTTTTTTTCAAGTGTGTTTTAAGATAGCTTCAGTGTACATTTGCCCAAACGTATATTCTTCTGCATTCCCAGATTTCCCATTTACCATTTTCCCAATTTCCTGGAAATTGATGTCACATGACAACAGTTAAAGAATATGAATGCATGTACGGTGCCTTTCTAACTACCTCTTATTAAAATCTTAACATCTCTCAATTTATGGTACTTTTAAAGGTAGTTATTAACCTTTTTCACTTAAATTTATTTGATTTTCATCAGGCTACACCACCTGGACTCCTGAGATTGTTAAGCTTCTTTTCCCATGGATGATGAGAGTCTTTAGAGATAGGGCATAACTCTGGAAATGTCTGTTCAGAGCCATATGCCCTGAATCCCAGCTGCTGTCAGGGACAAATCCACAGATGTACTGCATAAGGGGAAGGGAAGTATACACTTGTATTTATGCGCAAAATCAGTAAGATTATTTATAGATGTGACATTTAGGTTAGTGTAAATACTTGAGTCTGAAATAAAGAGACCTGTAAGCTAAGGATGAAGGAAGTGTTGCTTCAGGAACACTCTGGCTTTGGAGCAGACTTTGATACCCAGTGACAGCAGCTGAAGTTTTTACTGTACTCCGGGGAAGACTATTTGGCAGGATGCCCCAAAACCTCATGCTTTCTTTCAGAAGTCAGCATTTTTGAGGCATACACTGGGTAGACCCAAAGTCTACCAGCTATAAACTGGAGTCTCCCTTTCCCTTCTTTGCTTTTGTTGACAGTTAATGAAATCTGAAATGTCTTAAATGATACTTCATCTGCCAGTTCACAGTGATTGCTTACCATCGGTGAGAAACTTTGAGAAAGGAAGGACTGAATGTCCCGTCATCTTCAGGATACAGTAAATGAAAAGTAATGCAACTTGGAAATGGAAATCTGTCATAATTAACCACTATCAATACCCTTTTTTTTTTCTGTAATCATTTTGCATACATGTGTAAAACCCTCAAAGCTTAATTTTGTGGAAAGTGTCTGTCTTTTTGACAGGATACTGGAAATCACAGAGCTGAGAGTTTCTGTTGCTTGGTCTTCCTAGAACTTTCTGAGAGAAAGGTCTCGGCGTTGGTGCCAGGGTAAGCTTTGAATCTAGGCAAATGCCCATGAACTACAGCACAAGAATCACTCCAGTAGATCTCTGTTGCTCATAGGGTCAGTGACATAAGCTGTAACATTATGTACATCAATGCACATCAGTTTGCTTAATATCCACAAGCATTCAAACACCAGTTAGTCTTTTAAACACTCTGAAAAAATGATCTGCTCTGTTCTGTAAGTAGGGGAATAATATAGAAGCTAGTTGTCAAATGACAGCAATTTACATATCCTCTTCCTTTTATACTATCATTTGTCAGAATCAGATTTTTGTTATATGTAAATTGGTTAAAATCAATAGCTAGAAATCAGCTTGTATTGCATTGATTTGCTGGGCAGATTATGTATGAAGACAACAAGGAGTTATGGCTGTCATAGACCAATCTCTAATTGTCTAACGGATTTAACGCTTTTCAGTCAATTCTGTGAATATAATAGAGTATCAGATGTATTTTAAATATTTTTACAGTATGTTCAGTGACAATAAGAATACAATCTGGAGAGCTTAAACTAGAACCATAGGCGTGAGAACATAGTTTTTATCCTCTAATCATAATTTAGTAAACAATTAGTAGGTCAAAGATGTGCAGAAAACAAACTTGTGACTTGGTAGTATATTTATAAAAGCGTGTGGCTAAACAACAAATATAGAAACAAAAATCAGCAAAGAAATCAGCAACGAAAGAGTCCTATGGCAAGGATAAGTTAAATAATGGGAAAACGGGACTATGGAGCATAACTGGTGCTTTATTTGTGGTACAGTATCTAAGCTCCATTTGTTCACCCCGTGTTATTAACAAACCTGTACCCATTCTCAGCTCACAGCAGTTGAATAAAATGCGGCATCTAAAATGAAGATTCTGTTTCTTTTTCTTCTAATTTTTGTCTTTTCATTCCCAAGTAATTCTTTTTTCCCTCCCCCTTGATATAAAAGTATAAAAGGAATTACTTGAATTGAATCATCTGGAATATTTTCCTGAAATATGATATCATCTTTGTGGTTTTAAATACTGGGTTATTTTTTTATCGTCTAGCCAATATAATGTAATATGATGTAAGAGAATAAGGAAGTAGAAACAGGAATGTCTTTCTTAGATGATCCCAGTCATCCTTTTTATGCCACATCTAGAAGCACAAACTATTCAGAAAAGGGACTGCATCTTCCATGTCTTCAGGAAAGAAAAGAAAAACACCATAAAAACTGATGAAAATTACTTGAAAGGAAAAAAAATTTGGACATCCATGAATCAAAAGGCCTCAAAAAACAAAGTATAAATAGTACAAATCTGTGACAATTTGAGTTTAATCGGCAGATATATTCCTTATGTTAGTGAATATAATTAAATATTCAGATTCTATGTCTTCAACTTGTTCTGCTATAGGAATACATAAACCAAAAAGATGTGCAGTGGGAATTTTATTCATTATGTAGGTAACATTTTGCAGTGATGGAAGCCTGAGGGTGGCATTACAGAGATGTGTCGTAACATTACAGGAGACCGTCAGACTTTATTAATTGGAGATAATGAACCATTACTATAAGAAAATTTCTTGTACCTTCTTCTTGTTATGTATGAGATTACAGCACTGGATCACGGGGGAAAATGAGCCCAAATGACAGAACCGTATAGTCAACAGACACTAGTTTATTTTATAAACATATACATGTATTTATAGTTATATTTATTCATATCTATATCTATATCCATCTAATTGCTACAGATGTTTTTTCTTTGTAGCTGTGTGATGAAGTGAGCTTCCCTCCAGGCAAGCCAGGTGATTAGGTCTGTCCTGCTCCTGGAGGGGAAGAAGATAGGGCTTGTGTGGATTGGCCTTGTCCCCCTCTTCTGTCACGGGCGTGTGTGTCACTGGTGGGATGAGCCATGGTACCCCTGCCTTACTCCCAGTGGATTTCATCTGATTCCATCTGATCCAAGCAAGCTCTTATTTCATAACAGGATCAAGTATAGATCAGACATCTACCTATACACAGGGTTAAAACCAGGTCAAACATGGAGTAAAAAACTGGTTTGCATGGGATTATTATGCCACATTCTGAATCTGCAGCTTATATCCTCTTTGAGAGACAGCATGCTGCATTAAATCAGCGTGATGTAGATTTGGCATTGCCCCTAAAATTAAATATTACCCTTGCAGTCCTTCTAAGGTCTCATTTAGGATATTGAAAGAAAGACATGTATTTTTAACTCACATTAAACAACAGTTAAATTTGTTTATTTAAGAGTCCAAGTGAAAACCGATGGAAGAATGTGACATTGAGATTAAATTGTATGTCTGGATGAGAAAACAATCTGTCCTCATCACTTTTGTTTTATCTTTAGTTAGACAGCACAGGCTGACTATCTCAGTTAAGAATATCTTATAGAAAATATTTCTGATATGTCTCTCCAATGTTTAACTACTACAGCAATGTTTCAGAGTTCATGATAAAGTCTCATAAATTTGGATAGTGAACTGGGACATTTGACCAAATCTAAACACAACAGGTAGAAGCCTCTAGACTCCAGTCAGAATTGCCTCCCCTTCATTTTCATACAGACAGCATTTTTCTTCAGAGTTGGTTAGTTATTTTATTTGTTACACTATGATTGCAAGGTCCACACATAACCTGTAACTTCTCTCTAAACTAGTTGAAGAATCAAAGGGATATGAGTCACAATAAATGAAGGTTTAAGAGTACTTCTTTTTTTCTTATATGTGGTTCTCACTTCCGTTACAAGTATTTTTGAAATACTAGTTCAGTAAACAATGGAATATGAAGTGTGCTTTGTTTTAAAAATGCAAAAGTATAGATGATTTCATTGATATCTAATTTGAAATCTAACATCTTATTGACAGGGAAAATTTTTGTCTGTCTGATTTTCTTTGTGGAAAGGTAACATACTGAAATATTTATCTTAAATTATTTTTTGAAGAAATGCTGGATTATAGGATTGTAGCTAGATGATTTTTTCTGAATTTTAGCAGTATGGGCTAAAAAAACTAAAAGAAAGTAAAATACATTTCTGTAAATATAGACAAATACCTCTAAATATATGTTTCAGAGTTATGTTTTTGTCAAGAGCACTTGTAATACTCCATCTTCAGACTAGGAATGCTGCATGGATCTACATGTGCATCAAAATTGTCTTCAATATGCAAAACCAAAATGACAATCTCTGTTTGAAACTTGAAATGAAGAATTTCTACAGGTTCCCATTTCCTCCTATGTTCCAAGACTCTGGCCAAGACCTTGAGTGCTATTGAACTGTAGCCGCTGTGAACAGCAGTCCTCTCATACTCAACATAGCTGAGGGGAAGTGTAGTAGATTTTTATCAAATTTTTTGTCTTTGGATTTTCTGCTAGAATACCTATTTTTATCTTCTGCAATAAAATAACTGAACAATATGAACTCATGCAAAAATATCTCACTAATGGGGCTTTTTGTAAGTTTCAGAATTGCACTAAGAAGAACACATTTACAATGCTGAATAGTTCTTAGACATTGCTACTTATGAAAATTATTCATGTAGTAATACATTTTCATTGCTTGTGGACAGGCCCTTAAAATCTTACTCATGAAAACCAGATAGAAACCAAGTAATAACTTGGTAACTTTGTGACCATTAAGCATTCATTTTCTCTAATACCCTGGGGTTAACAAGTAGCTGTTAAGTACACACATGCTCTCTGTTTTCTGCAATTTAAAAAAATAAAAGAAACAAATGATCATAACATAGAATACAATCATTGATATAAGTCAAATGACATCATTATTGAGTTGTACAAAATGACAGTGCAAAATTGTCAATAACATAGCAACAAGTATGTATGCAGTGAAACAACGGAAAGAGGACAGGGAGAAAGAAGTATGGCAAATGAGATAACACAGAACAGGATAGACTACAAAGATAGGAGGATAGAAAAGGAAACAAAACCTAAAAAAAGTTGGATTTTAAGGAGCGCAATCTATTACAGAATCTGTACAGGGGGGTTATTTTGAATAAAACCATCTTCTTCAAAAACCTCCCCTAGCAGGTTATTTATTTATTTTCTTATATATACATTTCATTCATTGCAACTTGTGCTTGTTGCCTCCCCTGCACCACTGTGAGGAGTCTGACTCTGGCTCCTCAATGACCCCTTGTAAGCACAGGGCCTCTAAAGCCACCCCTTTTTCTGGCTGAACCAACCCAGCTCCCCCAGCTTCTACTTATGGGGCAAGTGCTCCAGCCCCAGCACCTTAGGGGCCCTCCACTGAGCTCCCTCCAGTACGTGAACTGGATGCAGCATCTAGATGTGGTCTGAGGAGTGCCACATACAAGGGGATAATCCTTTCCTTTGCTTCTACAGGCTGTGCCTCTGTTCATGGAGCTCCTGAGCTGTTGGAAACCTTTGCTGCCACGGCACACCATGGGTTCATGTTCAACTCACTGTCTAGCCTCCCCGCCAAAAGGCACTCCTGCAGAGCTACTCCCCAGCCTCCCTGTCCCCAGCCAGTGTTTTTGCAAGAGCTCTTTCCCCGCCAGGCACCACTTAACATTTGCCCTTGTTGAACTTCATGGGGTTTCTGTTGGCCAGTTCCTCCAGCCTCTTTGGGCCCCTTTGTATGACAGTTCTGCCCCCTCTAATATATCAGCCGGTGCGTCCCATCCCCACCCCTCAGTTTGGTGCCACTGTCACTATGTGATGCGTGTGTTCTTCATCACTGGCTCGACATCACTAGTAAAGTTATAAAATGGGGCCTGTGTGTGGTCCTGTGCCACAGGATCATGGTTCTCTGGGCCCAACTAGCTGATCAGATTATTACCTGTCTGGGTGCCCCCCCATCCAGACCACAATGACCTAAGTTGGACGTGAGAAAGCTGTAGGAGGCAATGCCAAAAGCCTTGCTAAATTCAAGGTAGAGTGGACAACCACTGCTCTACCTTTGTCTACAAATCCAGTCATTTTATCACAGAAGTTAGTCAGAATGATTTACCCCCCCAAAATCTATGATGACTGCTCCACGTGCCTGTAAATGTGCTCCAAGAGGACTTGCTCTATGATTTTCCCAGGGACTGAGTGATTCCTGGGTGGATCATTGGTCCTTTCTGAAGGTGGGTGCAATGGTTGCCTTTCTCCAACCTTCAGTCACTTCCCTCTGTTTGCATCAAAGTGCAGTAAATATTCTGAGAGGCATGTTAGAATTGCGACCCAACTTTTAACATTTCTTTTAGTTTCTTCTCTAATTTTTATTTATGATTACAGCTTGTGAATACCATCTTCATATCTGAGACTTTACACTTGGGGGTGTCCAGCTGCATCCCAACCCCTTTTCCAGCTTTGTGTTAGGGTAAGACATGTTCAGCAATGCTTCTGCTGCCAGCATCTGGAAAATCAGGCATCTGCCTGAATGGAGGCTGTCCAAAGAGGAAGAATTGGGGGTGATCAGAGGAAGATGATTGTTAGGCTGTGTATTTATCAGGTTACTGATCTCCAAAATCCACTGTTTCTTGTTGCATTCATTAGCTATTTGTGTCCATTCTTACTGGGAAAAACAAAAGCTCTCTAGACTGTATGTATGCTTCCCAGCACAGTGGTATCTTTGTGTCTGGAGTCAAATGCTAGTCATTTTTCCAACATAATATTTGATGTTGTTATTATTCATTTGCATATGCAACTAAAGAAAAAAATTAGGAACAAAAAAATCAAAATTTAACAATCCTTTTGAGCAATTTTAAAGTGTTACGGAAAGTTATGTTTTTCTAACCATTTTTATAGGGCTGACTTTTTTTTCTTTAGGCTCTAAATATGTGGGCAATGCGGGTTTTTTTAATGATACATAACACATCTAGGTCAGTTAGGACAGGAGTATGGCTGGCCACAAACACTTTCAGATTTTTCAAGTTCTAAATCCTGTAGTCATGGACATCTAAATTTTTTAGATTTCATAAAATGTCACTGTATGAGAATGACAATAAAATATTTATTGAGGCTGTGTATTAAAAAATGTAAATGAACCAATCAACAGTGTTACAGCAGTTGGTCACACAAAAATGAAATAATTATTTCTTAACATACTCAAATTATTATATGGTCTTTAAAATTTTATAGGGATTTATTTGTACAATATGGGCACTACATTTTTCCTCTCAGGAATCTCGGTTCATACACTCTTTACTTAGCTTGTGCTGACACTTCACACACTAAAGCCTTCACTCCTCTCCTCTTTGCAGTACATTATTGTAGAACCATCTTCCATATAGGAGTGGGTAGTAGCACTAGCACTGTGAAGGTTTTAATGAACCAGGAAACAAACACATCTAGTTTCATTCCAGTCCCTTGTCACTGAAGACTGTAATTTCACCGCACCTAAGTAAACAGTATATACTTTGCTTCCTTCATGTCTGGCTTGGTGGATCCCTGAAGGTTTACTGCGCTGATAAGAAACTGATCATAGTTGTGTTCTATTAGTTTTCAAAAAACATTTACCTCTACTACCCAGCTACCCATAGGAAATTTCACTCTGGTGCCTGGTAACATTGGCCACGGAGACCATCTAGATGGGTTTACAAAATATTTTCTCAAAGGAACACATCACACAGAGAGAGGAGTTAAAGCAGAAGAACAAGTGCAAATAAACTCCTGTATTTATATCTTTGTATAAAGATTGCTATCTCCATCAGAGCTAAGGTCAATCTGTCTGCGAAAAACTTTTCTTCAGGGTTTGCACCTCGATCCATCTACTCTCCCTGAACTACCACTAAGGACACAACCTCATTGCCACCTAGATGGAAAACTTCTGAGTATTCAGAAGGCTCTTAAGCTTAGGCCCTTAGTTTTGGCACTCTACCTATGCAACTTCACCTGATGAGTGCAAACGGCGTCTTCCCAAATCGTGCCTTAGCCGTGGCTTTCTATCCTGTTCTAGTTATATTTTCTGCTTGTAACTCACTGCAGTCAAATGGAAGAATACCAAGAAGGTAAACCAAGGATATGCAGTGCAAAATTAGTGCTGATGCCTTCTATGCCTTTGTTGCCTTCAAGTGTGTTTAAAATAATAAAGGATGTGTGGGCACATGGTTGTCTACCAACTGTTCCTAGGAGAAAGCAGAAACCCACAGGAGTCTGCTCCATAAAGAGTAGGCCAAAATATTTTGCCTGATTATTAAATGAAGTGTGGAGCTTAGAGAGAAGTTCTACTCTTTCACACTTCGCAGGTGTACGAGAAGGACAGTCAGATACTGGCCAAAATAATGTTTGATTCTCTCCTTTGCTACTGGAATGTTAATAGTTACTATATTTTATGACAGATTTAAACAGTTTAGATAGTCCCTCTGAATGCCTAATTTCTCTTGCTGTACTGCCTCATTCTGTCCTGAAATTTACTGCATAGAGTTAGTAGAGTTCAGACAGCTCCTGTCATCAAGAGAACAGCTGTTTCACCACGTATTCATCAAGCAGTTCTACATAATGAAATCATTTATTAATCTGGTTAAATATTCTTTTTTTTGGACATCCCCCACCTGCATAGACTGGTTCCTGTGAAACGGTGGCTGAAAGTAGAACTAATGATAGCTACAAGGATGACTGACTCAAGATTTCTTCTTTTTTTTTTCTTTCTCTTTGCACTGTGCAGTACTAAACTACAGGTAAGACACTTAGAATTAATTCATAAACCTAAAACTTTTTCTGAAGACAGTTTCTTGTACTATATGGTGTGTCCATGGGATCACCATCAGTCCTAAAACATAAATCTTGTGATAATAGACTTTAAAAGAGTTGAATACTAAACACTACAGCTTAGTTCCTTAGCATAAAAATCTGCCTTTTTTAAAGGGTGACTTTTCAATATTTGATAAATACTTCATGCTAGTTCTACTTGTTCTGTAGTACAGAGACAGACCAAATAGAAAGAACTGAACACAGAGGACGAGAAAACTCCAGGTTATATTATCCAGTTTAAGCATCTTTTGAAATTGTTCTCTGCCCAACAAAATCAACAAAAAGCAATCTTAGGTTCTGCCAGAATTTTTAATGACCACCTTTAGTTGACATCTAAGAGACAAGTGCTTTACAGAAAAAGTCCTACTGATGTGTAAAGCGAACCTTTGCAGTTAATGAACTTCACATGGTGTCGGCACTTCTTTTGGACCATAGCTAATGTTAGTGTAGACAGATTGTTCTCTGTAGAAAAGACAAACATGTAGTAAATAAACTCTTTGTTCTAATTGTCAAGCAATTCAACATGGATAAAATTTAGATTTGGTATTAGTATTTAAGAATTACTCTTCCTCTTCTAGTGCAGATGAGGTTTGTCAGTATAACACTCGTTCTGAGAAAGGATGGTGTAAAATGTAGCTCTTGTATGACGATCTTGCTCATCAGAACGTGAGAAAGCATTTGTAAAAAACATCTCTATGCATTTACATTTCCTCCTAGTTCTTAAAACATTTACCGTGTTCTGAATTAAACAAATTGAAACATAATAGGTTAAAATTAACAATAATTATATCCAAGAAAAAAAATCTAATCATACAGTGTATTTTCATATGATTAGGTTATAAAAAAAGTTGTCAAGAACTTAATAGAAGAAACTTTTAGGAAAAGAAATTTTTTTTTCCAGAACATCACATTGTTTCACTTTGATGGAAACTATTTTTGTTTGTTTTGCTTGTGTCAATATTTCATTTTTAATTTGTTTGTTAATTTTTCTTCCACAAAATTGTTAGATAATTAAAATTTAAAATAGAAACTACAATTTAAATGTAGAACTGTCTTACGAAATTATACTTCTATTTTATGCATGAGTATACAAAATATGTATTGAAGTCAATGAAATACAAAGATTTACATCTGAGGAACAGAAAAATCTTTTGCATATATTGTGTGATTTCTATTTATGCAGTTGAATATCATATGGGGAGATTTTTCCAGTAGCAGATAGGTGAGAGCAGCAACGTATAACTAGCTACATAGGGACCAAAGGGCTAAAGTAATTTATTTGTGTTATGGTTTCAGCTTCTTCTAGGCTATTGCTGTTACTATTATCAATAATATTCATCAAAAAGAAACTGATGATTTTGGCTACAAATTATTAAAAAACCATGAATAGTTTTTTAATTTATTACCTGGGAGAATCCACTCACTTCCCACCTCCCATAACAAGGACTTTATTGGTCACGCTTTATGCCCCTTCTGACCTGGGTATTTCTATCTGTAAACTAAATCACCACAGAATTGTATTGCTACAACCCTAACACTTCCTTGCTCCAATTTCCAGCTTATGTCTGTTTCTTCTACCACTTCTATGATTATTATATAGTCCTCTACCAAGGAATGTGCCTTCTGAATCTTTGTGTACTGTCTTAAGTACACATTATGATTCTATAACTATTAGATAAAATAATATTAAAAATATAAGCTTTGATCTTCTCCAAGGGATTAGTCGTTTTATTCTTAATAAAAGGTCAAAAGGTAAAATGGACAAAACTTGGTTCTTTTCAAATTCACAGTCATGTAATTTTCATGTTGGTGCACTTATTTCAGCACTATTATAATTTTGGTTATAGAAGTAATTTAACAAAATTTAATTGCATTTAAGCCCCAGCCCCCAAGAAATAGAGTCTGCAGGTCAGTTAAGGTAAGTAAAAAAGGGGATTGTGTGGAGCACAGATCCATCCTGTTTGTTCTTTGTTTTCTCTAGATAAAGCTGCTACAGCACAAAGTGATAATACAACAGAACAAAAGACAAGAGCTGGGAAATTATTCTGTTGAGGACATGATTCAAGAACTCAGATTCCTGAGAGATTAGTATTCAGTTTACTCCTAGAGGTAGCAATATAGGTATTTTGGATGGTATAAGTGACATCAGGTATAGAAATACAGTTCAGTGATTAAATACTAAGCAAGGATGTGGGCATCTGATTTCTATTCCCTCATACTACCTAGACTGTCTTTCCCATTCAAGAAATTCACTAATTCAGCACACCTAATTCTAGGGAACCATGCAGTGGTCCAAACATAAGCATCTTATGCTATTTGTGATAATTCCAGAGGTACCTGAGACATTCACAGAGGTCTGGCAGATACGACACGGTATATCCTCGTCCTTCTGGAGGGGCAGCTTAAGGCTGGAGAAGTTACTCAAAAGCCTTCAAAGCAACAGTAGATGTCTTCATGCTTAGAGATTAAATACCTACTTCAAGCTAGTCACCTAGGGTTCAGCTGAGTTTCCTACACACCCAGTGCCACCTAGGATGCCTTGCAATCCTGCTCCCTCCAAAGTCAATGCTGAGATGATTTGAAGAGGTGGTATCCACAGTCCACCGTAGCAGCCTACGCTGAAGGGCTGAACCACTGTCTGAATTATGCAGCCTAAGTTACTAACTGAAACTGAATGCTTAACTTCCTGTATGAATAAAGGTGTATGAGATGAACGCCATCACCCTTTTTCTTTCTTGGCGTTTCCGTTGACTATCCTACATTACAGGGTTAGGTGAGAATAAAAAATTCCCTAAAAATCCTGGAGCTGTGGCTGATGAATGCAGCGTAAATACTTGTGTGAAGCTGTGTTCCAAAGTGAGAATGGGCAACAGATGCCAGATTAAAATGTATTTCCAAAAGAGGAAAAATGAAAACTCAGATATATGGCTTTATGAAGTTTAGTGCTGAAGATGACTGGCTAAGCTAAAAAAAAAAATATTTTTTGTTCTGTTATTGTTTTTCACGTATAGATTTTCCCCTGGAACTTGGCTCCGAGGATCACTTAAATGATATAAATATGTGAAACCATTCACATTGCTCAAAGAAACTAGGGTACTTTTATGAGCAAGTGGTACTTGATTATAACATTTGGATATGCAAATGAAGGTATGGTTGTATTTGCAGTGCAAACATGTGTTCTCCCTCCCTCTTTAAAAATTTGACCAACTCATTGCAACACATCTATTAAGTGAGCCCCAAAGCTTAACTGACCATACCAGAAATCATAATTTCCCTTTTCCTAAAGTTTTACGTGACAAAAGAAGAAAAGCATTCTAACTTTCAAGTAACGTAAAGACATTTTTATTTTTTAACAGCAGTGGTGGCAGAAAAGATAAGTACTGGTAATACTGAGGCAATAAATAAGCCAAAGGTGTGAACTCACTATTGAAGATATCAAAGGAAATCAGATGGAAGAATAAAGCGTACAAATACTCTTGCAGTTGTTGAGGACTACTACATCTGATGATTTTATCAGTTGGTGAAGATGTCATCTCCTCTGTGACATTCAGTAGCAGAAGACTGCTAGATACAAACAGTGCAAGCTGAAATCAGTATTCTGTAACAATAAAAGCTGTCAGTGAAAGTACCACACATGCCTAGCACGAAATGCAGACTTGGTTAGCTGCCTAGAAACCATGGTCCACTCTGCAAATGAGGACGTGATGATCAGATTTTCATGGATATTAGGGGGGTTTCATCTCCTGTAACATTGAAAATTTACAATGTCAGTAGCCACATCTGAGCCTGTGATCAGTAATTTCATTGATAGTCTCAGGGACCACTGGTCTATTCCAGAGAGTGATTAATGTCACTGTGTTGTAGATACTAAAAGTGAGCAAGGTGAGTCAGGTTTTTGAATAACTTGTTCCAGATGCGTGAAAAAGGGAATTTGACTAGGCAAGAGAAAAAATGCAAAAGGATGTTGATGAAAGTGTCCTGGTGTCCTGGTAGGTGTCACACACGGACAAGGTATCAAGCAGAAAACAGTCCTGCCTAGGTGTATCTACATTAGTGTTTTCATCCAGGGAACCTCTCCGTTGCTCTCTCCTGTGGCACCCCAGCACTCTCCTGGGAAAAGACAAAGGGCTCCCTTTCAGATTAAGCTAAACCAAGAGATCTGCTCCAGGCGTGTACTTAAAACCCACCAACTGCTAATGTGTACTAACTCCACAAGACTAGCCTAGGGACACTCTAAGGTGAAACCACAGAAATGCATATGGTGCATATGTCAAGTCCGTGACACCAACCATTTTGTTGTACAAGTCTGCTGCCAATATGATGCCCTAATTGTTACACTATAAACATAACCCTTAAGATCTAGGTCATATTATAATGAGTAAGACAGCTGGTGTACAGTGCTTTAAGTCATAGAAGCAATTTCACATTTGTTATATTCATCCAAGGATTTTTCTTTCTTTAGTTTTTCTTCTCATAATTTTTCCATTCTGCTTTCTTGTGGAAAAATGATGACACACAAAACCACATACACATGTATTTATGTATTTATTTGACTAATTCATGGATGGTTTATTTCTGTCTCTTAATGCAAAACAATATTTTGATTCTCTATTATAAAAATATATGTTATTGGAAGGAATTCCTCTACAGCTGAACGCCTGGAGATCCACCAGGAATTGTTCATCAGCACATTGCTGCAGCTTGAAAAAGGAATGGGTGGTATGGATAGTAGCAGACACATAATTTGTGGTGAAAAATAGTGGGAAAATGAAAATAATTCTTCTTAACTGTTTCAGTGGGAACTTTTTCTCCATGTTTCCATTAATTCTAATCTCTCCCTCTATTTCTCCCTAAATCTCTCTTCCCAGTCAAGCACCTCTTGTGCTACAGTGCCTGGAGATGGATAAGCAGTGAGACACAACAGCAGAGAGGGTGAAGAACGCATCGCCACCATGCAGGTACCCTTAGCATTTATACAGCAGCTGCTTCAGACACACTTTTTAAAATGGGATGTAGGAGGGATGTGTTTGGTGAGGTGCAGATATCATTCTCAGATACTACACATATAGTAAAAAAAAAATTTTATCAGACCTTGCGGGTGTTGTTAAGTGTAGGATTTAATAACAGTTGTGAAGTAAACACTTATGGAAATAGTCCTTCTCTGCTGTTTCTGGGGCAGCTGGAATTTGCTGGTTAGTTTATTCCATTCTTTCCCATTTCAATTTCTGGTTGTTTGAGAGACTGCTTTGGTTTGATTTTTTTTCTTTTTTTTTCCCCAGTGAAGGCGTAAATTCCTTTCATGCAGTAATACAAGTGAGTTAGATTTCATGAAAGGAAGTTTTGCAAAATTAATAGCAAAATTAATGGGGCAATGAGAGGAAATTCATTAGGTACTCCTAAGAAGAGCTTCCAGTCTGTCTCCAGTCTCATAAGTTAAAACTCGTAAGTTAAAACTTATGAGACTGGAGGCAGACTAGAAGCTCTTCTTAGGAGTACCTAATGAAACAAAGAACAATCTACAAATCCCCCAAACAGAAAACTGTGGTGGGCAAGAAAAGAGAAGTTCTGCTAAACAAGAAACTGGGTACAAGGAGGGCAAAGAGAGGGGAAATGGTAGTGACTCATATGGACCGGAAGCCTAAAAGAAATACTCTTACCTTGTATTTATGGCAACAAAAATAAGGATCAAGATTTTTATGATGTCACTATATAAAAAAGACAGCAGAAATATTAAAATCTATGAAAAATGTCAATACAGTGTAATTATATTTTAGAACATTTAAAGACAAAGATCAAAGTCCTACATAGATTAATACTGTGGAGACCCACTGTAAGTCCAAAAAGCAAAGACCTAAACATGCAAGAAAGGCAAACACAAAGATATATTAAGGAAAGATAAATGAACGAGGAAGGCGTAAGATCCTAATTGCCTCACGCAGGAGACTATTCTGCCTCTTTCCAGGGATAAAAATTCTAGAATTAATGAAAGACAAGAATCAATAATTGAGGAGGAAAAGGGGAAAAAAAAAAAACCAAAACCCCATAACTACCAATGTAGACTATTGAATTTTTGTTTTTACCAAAGGTGAAGAATAATAGGAGGAACTTGCCAATGCCAATGTTTTTTCCAAAAGTATTTTGGAAAATTTGGAGACAGAAGAATTTATTTCTAAGGCTGCAAATATAATAGCTTTTGGGGAAAAAAAAAAGAAGAAAATTATTTACAAAGTATTTTGTGAGACTCACTTTTGAGATTAGGCAAAACAACCCAAAGGAATATCTCAGGACCATCAGTGGAAGGTCCACTATTACATGGGACAAGATTTGTAAGAAAACTTTCTTGTACTGGATATGGGCTCAGTAGAGTTTTATACCTATTTTCTCTTATTTCACCCAGCTTTGGGTAGTGTTAAGACATGGGCTTGTTTTTCCTTAAGACAAGGAAACGTTTCCTACTATATAAGGATATTTTTCCCCCAAAAAATGACATTGGCATAGCCTCCAGCATTATTTTTCTTTTCTTTCAGTGACATATGCATTTATAGACAGTGTAGTATTTAATTTCTCATTTAAGATACAAATAAGGAATATAGACAGTACTTACTCTTCTCTTTCAAACCCTCAGTCTGCCAGGAGAAAGATAACATAATTAAATATGAAGTCCTTTTTTTTAATAGTAGTGATAACTATCATGACTTCAGTGCCTGTGGGTCTCAAGGTACCTAACCAAATATAACCAAAACAACAAGACAAATGATGACATGGTTCAGTAAATTTCAGAACCCTTACGAAAAAATGTAGGAAAAAAGCGCAATAACCACTCTGGAATGACACAAACTAATCATTCAGTGAGGAAAATTATTTTTTAATCATTAGCTGTGTGTTATGATCAACGAACATGTTATGCTATAAATCCTTTTAGAAATGGAACTAACACTGCATGGTTTCCCAAGATGGCAATACAATTTCATAGGTCCTTTTTGTTAACAGATGATTAAGATGAATCCTTGTGTAATTTGCAGAGTGTTGTAGAGTTATAACAATAAAATGGGTTGCTTCACCTTTGAGAATTTTTCAGCACATATTTTGCACCCAAATGGATTGGTTATGAAATGTCTTTTTTTTTCCTTTTTTTTTTTTGCTTAATCACAGTATTTGTCATTGTATCTGGGGAAAATTCAACTTTTGATAACTATATTCAGCTTACAGAAATTACCAGTAGCTTTAAGTTGGATAAAGTATCATTTTTGTATTACCCTCTGTTCCTTCAAGTCACTCAATCTACTGCTAACCAGCTGATATGTTCCACTAAAGAACTGGCTGGAGGACTGTGACAAATGAGATGAGTATTAACTACACAGAGGAAGTTCCGTAGAGCTTGACGTTGCTCTTGTAATGTGTTTCAAAAAAAGCAGGAAAAGATGATTCATGCAACCCTAGCATTTGCATTATATCCTTATTTAATAATTTCATAGTACTACACAAACATTTAATTAACTGCAGAGTGTTACTTCACTAGCAAATGAACACTATCATTATTTTAGATAATAGTCTTTGAGGTCAGAAAGTTGCACAATGGTGATGACAATTCCCTCTCCCCTGGCTTGTTTTCATCCTTGAACATTAATCTTCTAAACGTATTCCTTTCCAAACCTGAAGGTCTCCATTTCTCAAAAACAACATACGCAAATAAACAGAACAAGAGATTAAATTATAATTTACATTATAAAATATTAGCTTTAAAACATACTACTCCACAAAAATAATCAGCCATCAGCATCAACTATACAATAGTTTTTAACCGTTTGTCTGCATCAGGCGTTTAGGCTGTGATGTGTTTTCTGACATGTTTGGTTTTGCATATAAAAGTTAAAATGTATTTTATTTCTAATTGGGGTGGAAAGAACACCCATAGGAGTTGGGAATATTGTTCCACTTATCTGTTTTCCTTTCTAGGAGAACATAAATAATTCAACTAGAATCTGGACTTCTGTACAACTTAGTTCAGGATTTTGTTCCTTAAGCTTCAATTTATGACCACTTTATGTACGTTACTATTCCTGAAACATACAAGTTTTTTATAGGTTCCTATTGTCTTTGGGTGCCCTTTCCTCCCTTTTGAATGTCTGGGAGTGTTGTGCTTGCAATATCTCAGGGAATTGAGCCCAGAGTTTTTAGGAGATACAAAGGAAGCTGCTGCCTTCTGCTCTGACCTGAGCACATCTTACTACAGGGCAAACCCTGAGCTCCCACTAAAATAGATACGGATGCAGTGTAAATCCACCAAAAAACTTGGGTGATTGAGCTATATTTCCTCCAGTTTTTTTTTCTTTCTTTCTTTCTTTCTTTCTTTCTTTCTTTCTTTCTTTCTTTCTTTCTTTCTTTCTTTCTTTCTTTCT
>JAVKLA010000057.1:14484863-14496966 GCA_034782735.1 Sagittarius serpentarius | reverse complement strand
CAGGGTGTTATCAACATTCTTCTCATCCTAAACCCAAAACACAGCGCTGTACCAGCTACTAGGAAGACAATTAACTCGATTCCAGCCGAAACCAGGACACATGCTCAAACTTTCACTGTCCCCATCATCCAGGTTGTCAATAAGTACATTAAAAAGTACTTACACCAGATTCATCCCTGATGGACGTTGCTACTAACCATCCACCAGTGGGACTTCACACTGCTGATGACAATCCTTTGCTCCTGATGATCCAGCCAGTATTCAGTCCACCTTTTAGCTGACTTATCCAGTTCGTATCTCAACAGTTTGGCTGTTAGAATACCATGGAAGACCATACCGAAGGCTTTACAAAAGGCAAGGTAAACAACACACACAGCTCTCCCTTTGTCCACAGGGTCAGTCATCTAACCACAAAAGGCAATCAGTTTTGTCAGGCACCACCTCCTCTTGGTAAATCCATGTTGGCTGAAGCCAGTCACCGCCTTGCCTTTCGTAAGGCTGGAAACCACTTCCAGCATTAGTTGCTCCATCATCTTCTGAGGTACTGAGGTGAGGCTGACCAATCTGTTTCTCCCTAGACACTCTTTCCTGCCCTTCTTAAAGATGGATGAGAGTTTTGCCTTTTTCTCACTTTCAGGAACCTCCCCCAATCACCATGATCTTTCAGATGATAGAGAGTGGCCCCACAGTGGCACTGGCTGCATCCCTCAGCACCCTCGGATGCACCCATTTGATCCCATGGACTTCTGTATGCCAGACAGTCCAAAGTGTTCCCTCACTCCGCCCTCCGTCGAGCTGGGTAACGCTCGCTCCTGCAGATTGCTGCTAGGCCTGCGGGCAAGCTTTCACCTTACCAATGAAAACTAAGGTGAAGCAGCCATCGAGAACCTCTGCCTTTTCCATGCCTCTTTTCATGACCTCCCCTGTCCCACTGACCCATGGACTCACAGTTTCTTCAGCCTTCTCTTGGCTGCCATTTTTTGAAGAATTCTTTCTTTTTGCCCTTCACATCTCTTACTGTTTTCAGCTACAGCTGTGCTTTGGCTTTCCAAACTCCTGCCTTTTTGTAGAGATCACTTAAAATTACAAAGTAACTTTATAGCAGCATATCAGACTTTTTCCAGCACCCTACACTCTCAAAGTCACTTTATTAAAGCTTTGATCTGCAGGTGGCTGATTCAGCCCTCAACACCTACAGATCAACTATCTTTTACAGTATATACTAGCAGAAAGTAGACTGAGTTACTTGCTGTAGGCCATTTCCACAGCAAACTTATCCTCTCTCCTACTCAAAACACACAGATTTCAGTTTGTACAAACTGACTGAGATGTTTTTTCACTGAATGTTTTAAGCAACTATATTTCAGTCCATAGGTTGCTTATTAATTGTGTGCTAAGGGTATTGCTGTTAGTAGTACCTTAAGATTCACTGATCTTCATGTAGCAGCACATAATTCCCATCTAGTATGATGTTTTCGACATCCTAGTGCTTGGCAGAAATCAACCTTGACAGCTCCCTCAGACTCTGGGACTGCGTAGCATCAGCATTCACGACACACTGATGTTCAGTTAGCAGATAGTGATACATGCCAGTAGTACCATACTTCCACCACACAAGTATTAAGGACACTCCAAGCCTCTTAGACTGATTCACTTACCACTTTGTGATATCCACAGTATGCTTCTGCCACTTACCTAGCTGTTGTTATTTTAAGTTGTGGTGGATCCGCGCATACCCCCCTCCCCAAGCATTTCTGGAGTGGTGTCCACAGTGTAGCAATAAGCTTCCAACAAAAATCTCAAAACACCCTTGGCTAGTCCCAAGGTTTAGCGAAACTCCATCAGACGAGCAAGGCGGGTAGTCAAAGACAGCTTTTTGTACGTGTTGCAAAGCGTTAGCATATCACATAACAAAGTCTGAACAGATAAGGATTGATGGGATATAATGTGTATTCGGTGTAGGTGTCCAGAGGTTGGTAGCAGGGGGCTGCAGGGTGGCCTCTGTCAGTAGAGGCCAGGACCTGCCCTGTGCAGGACACAGCAGGTTCCAGCTGGCTCCAATGGACCCAAGATGGTGGTACCTCTGTAAAAATATACTTAAGAAAGAGCAAAACACCACACAGTAGTAAGAAGTGAGAGAAAAAAATGTGAAAGAACATTGTAAACACCAAGGAGAGAGAAGAAGGAAGGGAGGAAGTGCTCCAGGGGCTGGAGCAGAGATTCCTCTGCAGCCTGTGGAGAGGACCCTACTGGAGCAGATACCCATGCTGCAGCCCACGGAGGACCCCATGCTGGCACAGGTGAATGTGTCCTGAAGAAACTGCAGCCCATGGGAAGGGCTGCAGACATTAGCAGACATTAGCGTCACGTTCCTGAGGTTCACCAGTCAGCACTAACTGGACCTTGTCTAACCCTGAAGCTGTTGGCTTCTCAGGAAGAATGCCGTAGATATTTGGGTGGTGAGAACAGTACACGTGCCCATCCCAGTAAATCTCAGAAAACAAGATGGGGTTCTATAGATGACATATACATGACATATACAACTTGATCTACGTTGCTTATAAGCATGAGGCAGTCTTAGGCAAACCCTTCTTTTTTATCACTGCCTCATTTTCTTCTTTCCACAAAAGACCACATCCTTCCTTTCCAAACTCAGTCACGCCCTGACTCATCCAGAGGCATATGCCAATGGGTCTGGTCCATTAGAGAACAGGCCTTTGTCATCCTGAAAATCAGTGGCATTGCCTCCAGCAGTTTGGGGCAGCCTTGCAGCATCTCTGAAGACATTTAACATCATTTTTAGAGAAAGCTGTGTTCTGTATGCCAAGGAAAGGGCAGAAAGCTGCAGTAGCTTGCTGGAGATAAGTCCCAGTGCTGGCCCTAACTTCTTGGCTAGAAAGACGTTTCTGGTTATGCCAAGACATAGACTTATGACTGCAAATCTATTCTAGGGCAGGAACTCCTTCTGGACTGTTAATTCTGAGTGAGCCCTGTAGGGACACATTACTTTCTTGGCAGCATCACAGAGGCAATCTGGACATGTTCTGTGAGAGATCGAAAGATAGATAAGGCAGAAAAATGGAATAGTTACTGCCTTACATTTTCAGTAACATTTCTGGCTTGAACTAGAAGCCCACAGTACTCAAGTTCATTGAACTGCAGTCTGACCAAATGGAACAGTCACTGGCACTTACAGGAGCTCAGCATCACCAGTCACATCACAGCATCTTTCTTCTGCATAGACATGTAAGCAAGAAGTGTGGAGTTAGCTGAATCATTCTGTGAGGTTTTGAGACAATTGTCCTGCTCCATCCCTTTAGTTGCTGTGCAATTCCATCTTTTTCCAAAGCCTGGGAATTTTTCTGTGATGTGGGAGCTGGAGTGGCCGGCATTGGCTAATGCTATAATGGGAAACCCAAGGACTTGCGTTCCAAAGGAGACTTACTTACAGACAATCGTGAGATTTCAGGTTAGAAATTGTTGGGAGTACACAGAGACAAGCAGAGTGGTAGGTTGTTACTTGGAGCAGTTTCTGAACAGTCCTGCTCACTGACTTCGTACCAGACGTGAGAAACTGCAGCATGTCTTCTCATTCCCCTCTTCTCTCCTTTCCCTCCACTCTGGGGTAAGTAGCCCTTAAGAAAGGGGCATGTGGTTGTGATCTTAGCTACATTATTTATAATAGCTTCATACACAACCTTTCCCTACCTCTTCCCATGTTGCATGGATGAAATCCCAATCTTCAGTTCTTCTGAAGAATTGTACATAAATTTTCTGTTTGTACTACAGCTTGTTAACAAGTAGGAGGTTTTGTCTTATTTGATAGATGCTATAATAAATCGCTGTTCTTTTCCTCATCTTATGGATGTGAAACCTAGAAACGTGTGGCTCATTTTTGCAGAAATTTATGTAGAGATAATGACATCTAAATTTCCTGCTACCGATCAGTTCTTAGGTAGAGGTCCTTACTGAAATCAATAGGAATTTTACATAAAAGAAGATGTTTTACCACATCTTTTTGTTATTGAAGTAGGGAAGATTTATTTTTTTCCTTTTCTGCTCTCTCATTAGTATAAATTACAGTTCCATTTAAAGTTTTTTTCAAGACTGGAACTAGCATTATGGAATTCTATATGAAAGGTTTTTTGTTATCTAAAATAATTTATATAAGTTAAATGTTTCATAACACATTTGTAGGCTATTTAAATGTGGCCACATGGGAGACAGTCATGTATTCACTTACTGTAGATTAACACAGAGAGGGTGTCATGCTACCAACTACTACAATAAAAAGTACCAGCTTCCATGGCTAATTTAATATTGTCTGTGGCTTCATTAAGAGGAAGGTATGCATACAGAAGTGTTCTACTTTTCCAGCCGGCTTTATATGCAACATTCGTAGTGCTGTTAATGAAGTAAATAAAAGGAAAACAAAACTCTGCTGGATACTAGTTTGTTCACTGATATGAAAGGTCTCATTAAAGGAATGGCTATTGTCTACAAGTATTCCACAACATTTTGGATATTAACATTAAAATAAGGAGTGCAGTTGGGAGCATATAATATTTTCTAGCCTTATCCTACTACCAGAATTATCTTGCTCCAAAATAAAATTGGAAACATTTAATTATTAAATACAAAATTAACATTTCTGGCTTTACATAGAAGATTTGTATTTAATTATTAAAGATTTGTTTCAAGTAAACAATGCAAACATTGTTATTTAATATCTGATCAGTAATATTGCTGTGACATTATTTTGTGGGTCTTTTCATTTTTTTCTCTGCAATTATGTACTCTGTGCCACTTACATGTCATGTAAAATCTTCTGAAAATATTTTTCATGTCTTAAATCCAAGAGGAATATAGATAACAGCTTCTTCTACTAAGTGTAAATATACCGCAGAAATGTCCTTGTTATTAGATGGCTAAAAGAATTTCTGAATTGTTTTTGATAGATGTTTATCAGCATGGAAGGGAAGCATTCTACCTTTTCCAGATTGCTTTTTTCAAGAAACTGTATAATGGCTAGGAAGCAATTAAAATACAATAGTCACTGAGCATATTAACTCTTTTCAGAGAGAGAGAGGAAAAGAGAGTTAATATTTTGCTTTTAGATAATAATAGCCATTGGGCCTGTATATATATATAGCCTTCATCCATAAAAGAATGATTCAGAAAGTTCTAAAATGACAAGGAATTCTAAAATGACAAGAATGGATAGGGAGAGACAACCCATGCAAGTCATTATCCCCAGGAAGCACTATAACTACAACAGACTATTGTCCTTCCCAAAGCTAACATTCCCTCTAGCAGCGCACTCTAGCAGAGTCTGAACATTCCTGGAAAAGGAGGACTGATGAATTTCAAATAAAAAGTGTAGATCTACTCTTATGAATGTACTAAATGCACCTCTAGTGGGAGAGAGGGAATGAAACAGAGAGGATCAATGAAGCTTCAATTTGTCTTTACTCTCAGCCTAAGGAGCATATGTTGCCACACTCCGCCATGTGGTCATTCAGCCGTACCTCCCTTGTACGGAACGGGTTTTCTTCCTCCTCTGAAACAACCTTTAATCCAGTGGCCAATATTCTATGCAGCCCAACTACATCTTCACTGTAGGGAAAAAGGACTTCAGACTGAGAAGTAAAAATCACCCTTACTCTTATACTACTGCCCTGGGAGGCTGACCACACTTGGGCTGACAGATTTTCCAGTCTGGTGCTGTGCCGAGCCCATAAAATGTTCCAGCCTTCCTGCTCATAATTTATGCAGTGTAAACCAAATTAATTACAAGATATACAGGGACAGATTTGGTTTGTCTGTTTATTCTACTTCCGATCATGACCCTTTCTTTTTATTTCCTTACTGGTGTGGATTTACTTCAATAGTTTCAGCTTTTCAAATGAAACTGTAGTAGGTGTTTGGAGTTACATAGATTAAGCCTCAGGGGGAAGCCCTCGGAACAAAACTGCATACTCTGCATTACTTACAATTAATATTTTATGTAGAAATGGGATCTTACTTTTTTCTGGCCACGCCCTTCTTTTTCTAATACTTCCTTTTATTAAGCATGTCACATTGGAAAGGATCATTAGGTCATATAATTGCAAATGAATTGCATATATAGTTACTCTGCCATTAAAATGAAACTCCAAAGTTCTTTCTGAGTTTGTTAAAAAAAGCTCCTCATGCCAAAGGTTGTCTAGTCCAGACAATTTGCAACAGAATCTTAAGCTTACCCTTCATGGAGGGGGTGTACTCTCATCACTGCGGTTTGCTGCATGGGCGAGGTAACATGCCTGAAATTCTGACTTCTGGCCAGGATCTTGAGGAAGCTTGGAAAACTAGCTGCACAAAAAGAAACAGTGTCTTCAGTTTAGTATGAATTTAAAACTCTTCAGGGAATTTTAAGCAGCCAGGTAGACAGGACATACTGGCATTTTCATGCAAATTTCTTGTATTAGCAACAAACTTAAATACTGAGTACAGTGGAAATGGTGTGCAGACACTTGCACATTCTGTTACTGTGGGAAAAGAATCACGTATCTGACCCATCAAAGAATATTAAATGCAAATTAAACTGTGCAAGCAATCCCCTATTTAGGTACAAGGCTGAAAAATACTTTATGTCTGCTTAGTTATGTTTGCTTGCTTGCATAATGTGTGTGCCAGTTAATATGTGGTAATCTTTCAGTTGACATGTATGTGATATGAGACAAAGGAAGACGGAGGGAGGAAAAGTTTTACTCTTCTGCTAATGACTTGTGTTTGCATTAACCTTCCAAAGGGACACAAAGACTTGTATCCATACTACAGGAAAAAAATATTTTCAAGGCTTAATGGAATTTTTGCCACTTGTTCTCCTCTATATAAAGATACTTCGATTTTTTTTTTGTTACTAAACTATTGATGAGCAGGCTGTTTTCTAAATAAATTCATAACTAATAGAAGACAGAACTTGAGGAGGTAATTACAAAAACATGACTAGGGACAGAATTTTTTCTCAGTCCCCTATTACAATTATTCCTTTATTGGAAACCAGGGGCTTTGCAGAGGATGTTGCCAAGTGAATTATGTAGAAGAAGAAAAGAGTAAGATCTTAAAAAGTGAGAAGGAATACAAAGAGTTTCTGGTGACATTTGTTTTTTGGATGAATCAGTCTAGTTATGGTTGTGTTTAGAGCTAAGAAAGGTTGAAGGATGATTTTCCAAGAAATGCAGAATAAACCACCAAGCCAGATATTGTATTTGAGAAGCAGGGAATGTGCACTTTCAACAAGAATTGCAATACATACCACAATACTTTATAATCCTATGATGGTATCCATAAAACTGTAAAATCCTCTAACAGTCAAGAATTTAAGCCTCAGGCAGTGCATGAACAGTAAACATTTAACAAAAACAACTGCCATCTCATTTTTCCTCCTCTTGCTGTGTGCAGTTTAATTCATTTTATTGTTCCATATTTCAGCAGATCTCACACTACCTTTTCCCTCCCCGCAATACTAGCCAAGAAAGGGTATGGTAATAAGGTAGCATGCCTCTGGCACAAGTTGCTCACTGCAGTGGAGTCAGAAGGAATTTCTTCCAGTGCACAGATCGGAGTTGCATTATGGGATAACTTAATTTCAAACTCCTGTGTCTTTTCTGTGGTAAAAAATGCATTAAAGGTATGGGGCATGGGAAAAGAAGAAATTAAAGATTTTTTTCCTTAAAACAACCTGAATTAGGTATGGCTGAAGGCACAGATGACCAAATGAGTCTTCCTCCTGCCTTTGCTTCTGGATTTGGAGTGAACCCTCCAACTTCATTTCCATTGCATACAGATTTTTTTTCTGCCCACTTATGTTCTTTCCAACTCTAGCACTTCTCCCAGTTGAATACATCTTTTTTCCAAGTAAACTCCCACAACTAATCTTCAGAGATTCTTCCTATTGGAGCAAACATCTGGATTTTCCCCTACACATCTTTTAAAACAGGCAGCAGACATAGCTCAGGAACCTTTGGGCAACAGTGCTAACTGTTCAGGACAAAGGTCTTTATAATATTTATCTTAAGGAAAGATTCTTCTGGAAGACTTCTAAAATGTCTCCATATAGGGAAAAGGCAGCAGAAAAAAAAAAAAAAGGAGGGTAAATACTAACTCTGTGTCTGTACAAGACAATCCCATTCCAAAAAGAAAATTAAGTTCTTTTCTACCTCACTCAGGCCCTAAAAGTCAGTACACGAAAATCTTTACTTTGGCCTCACAAACTGTAGCTGCCCTCCAAGCATGTTCAGAACGTATTTTTAGTGCTTGAGTTTTTGATTTCTCAGGGTCTTTGCTGGTGATGGCCTATGGAAAACTGATAAGCTTCATTTTTGCAGACATGACTATGGTGCATAAAGTAAATAGTCACTTTAGTGCACAGATATACCTAAACTAAGCTAACTACAGGGCAAAATGTGTTTTGGGGTGTATTTTCCTTTAACTTACTTTTAGAAATGTCAACAAAGTTTTGTTTTCCTCAGAAAGTCCAGGTGAGGCTGGCAAGACTGCTATATGAGCATTTTGCAGATATCTTCCACACAGATGAAGAGAAGATGAAGCAGGCAGTGGACACCTGTCCTAATAGCATTATTCTGCCAGAACTTCCCTGAGGGAGCCAGCAAAATTTTCCAGCTGGCCCAACACCTGACTTTCATTAATGGTTATACAGTGGCAAAAGAGATACTCTTAGCATGCAGATAATGCCAGATCTGCTCCTGATTTGGCCGCATCCTTGAGAAAGGGATGCATCTCAGGAACCATAAAGAGGATGATAGCACTATTTCCAGTCTCCCTGGATGGTGGATTTTGTATGTAAGCCAGGCTGCATGCTGCTGGGCAGGACTGTGACAGAGATGGGGGAACTGAGTTGGCACATGGGCAGGCCCTGGCTAGGAATGAGCGAATTGACCTACAAGTGTCGTGCGTTATCCACAGCATGTGCATGACATGTCCAGATTAGCTTTCTTATGTATACCCATAAATTCGCTACAGCTTGGCTTGGAAATGAGACAGTTCCACGTGGGTTTCATCAGTCTGTTCCTAGCCCTTTGCTTTGCTCCAAGATCATGCAACGATTTAGATTAGAAGGGACCTCTGGAAGTCAGTTAGTCAAAGCAGGGCTAAATTCAAAGTTAATTGAGGTTGCTCAGAGTCAAATTCATGTTGCTCAGAGCCATATTCAGTCAAGTTTTAAATACGTCTGAGGATGGAGATTCCACAGCCTCTTGGGGCAACATGTTCCACTGTTTAACAGCTTTCTCGGTGATGTCCCCCACTGCCAGCTTATCGCCAGTCAGAATTTCCATTTCTGCGATTTGTCACTATTGCCTCATTTATTTTTTTTTTCATTTCTATCTGAAAATAGTTCAGCTCTGTCTTCTCTGTAATCACCCATTAGCTACTGGAAAAGAGCAATTAGATCCCTTTTTAGCCTTTTTTTCTTCAAGGCTAACCTCTTCACGAACTCTCTCCAGTTTATCAATATGTCTCTTGCATCAGGGAGCACAATATTCAAGTGGCACAATATTCAAGACGAGGACTCACAAGTGGTAAGTAGGAAAGGAAAATAATTTCATCCAGCCTGTTGGCTGTAATCCTAATAGTGCAGCCCAGTATTCAGTTAGCCTTCATGTCTGCAAGACGTACTGTTGATTCAGTCAGCAGAGTCTCTTTTTTTGCAGAGCTCCTTAGCTAGCCAGTCTGCTGCCTGCATGGGCGTATGGAGTTAAACTGTGAGTAAACCTGTATCCAGCCCTGTGCAGCTGTTTCTGAACTGTCATTTTGCTTTCCTAACATGACCTTAGACCTGACTTGCTACCTCAACTTCTCTGATGATCACTGGAGCACTGGAGCTACCATTACCCCTGTTCTGCTCACCCTGCTCAGACTGTGCCCTGTTGCAGCACCCTGCCTGGCCAGCGCTGGCTCTCCCATGGCTCCTGACTCACCTTCCCTGGGGAGGAGCCCTGCTTCAGCTCCCTGAAATGGGCCTGGGGACACGACGTCCTTCCACTTGAACGAGTCAAAGTCTGTTCTGCCGAAATCTGGGAACGTCAGTCTGCTACTGGTCTTCCTCTGTTTCCTCAGCCTCTTAAATTCTGCCATCTCATGGTCACGTCAGTCGAGGCTGCCATCAGCTGATCAGTTCTTCCTTATTGGTGTGTGCATAGCAGGTCCTCCCGTGCACTGCCCATTGTTGGCCTTTCTAGCATAAATGTTTAAAAATTGTACCCAGCACACTCCAGAAATTTCTGCGTCAGCGTGGGGTGAAAGTTCAAAGTCTCCTAAGGAAAAAAAGCCATGTAATCATGAGGCTTTCCTTAGCATTTCAGCCTGGGGAGGGACAGGGTATGCAGGGGACAGGAAGCACGGGACAGGTGTGCAAGAAGGCAGTAGTGTCATAACCTGTGCAGCAGAGGGAATATGCATATCCAGCTAAAGATGGTTAGACTTTTCTCCATTTTGCGTACTGCACACTGCTTACAGTTACACACTGCAATAGCAGCTACCAAGGATTTCAGAAATACATACAAGTTTGGTGTTACGTTACCCTTCAAAGCATGATGTGATTGTGATATTCTGACATAACTCCTGGCTAGGAAAATCTGCATGACTGGGCAGCCCAGATCTCAACACAATGCTGGCAATGGAATAAGGTTTGCAGAGAAAGTGAGGCATCCTGTTTCTCAAAGCCATTGTGTCAGGGGAAAAGGGGTCCTGCTATGGCAGATGAACAGCTGTCTGCTTATTGGTCTGTGTACATAAGGAAAGCTCCGGTTCTATTAATCATTATACTCACAGTTTTTTTGATTATGTGGCATATGATTCCTTCACAGGATGAAGGGGATAATCCTGCAGCACAGGCATCATAGACACATGCTCTGTAAATGATGCAGAGTTTAGTCTTCTGCCTGTGTTCATTAACATAATCTGATGGCATGGTACCAACTCTATTGTGCATCCTTCTGGGGATACTTTAAGTGTCTAAGGCATCTTATGAAAAGGCTGTTCATGACTGTTGCATGGTTTCTGGAGCACATACTCTAATAGGTGTTTCCTGGGTGCTCTGATTATGGCTCAGATGTGTTCCAAGGCCAAAATAGCATGGAAATCCAGGAAACTGGTCCTTGGGGATGTATCTAAGACCGTAGAAAACAGGCAGTGTAGACATACTTAGCAATAGTAAACGCTCTCCTAAGACAATCCAGGAGACTACTGGGGAATTTAATGTTGAGTCCAAGTTACCCGAGTCCGAGTCAAGTGCTTTCACAGCAACACCATCATTTTGCTGATGTTTATCTGAAGTTTCTGGCTCATGATTGCTTCCCACTTCCTATACATTGTACTGTGTTCATGTGATTGGTTTTTTTTAACATTACATTCTCAAAAATAACTTTTGCTACTGATGTTAAAGCTGATAAGAACTGACCAGAAATAGTTAAGGAAGCATGTACTAATGAATGGTAAGAGGCAAACAACAAAACTAAGGAAAACAGACTCTTCTTAGTATCAAAGGTCATTTCCTAGCTCTGTAGCAATTAAGTTTCTTCTGTAGTTTGCATGAACCTCTGCAGTTGCCATTTTTTGTTCTTTGAGAGTTTCTAGCTTAAAGCATCAGATAAAACATCAAAAACATCAGATAAAAAATCGGGGGGGGGGCGGGCAGGAGGAGAAACAACAAACAGAAAAAAAAACAGAAAAAATGTCGGATAAAAAAATGACATGGGATTCTAAATCTATAAATATTCTTTGTTCCCTCTTTCTAAAAGTTGAACAGCTCAAACTATGTGTTGTAAGACTAAAAGGCAGTACAGAGGAACTGAACAAAACCAGTAATGCCAATAGTATCATATTGGTATGTTCTATTATCTAATGCTTATACAATAAGCTGAATAAGGCTTCAATTCTTGCTTTTATTTCTTTCTACTTTTTAGATTATACTTATCCTATGGTTTTGAACCTTCATTGCTGCATTTTAATAATTCTATTTGGTTTATGTGTGTCCTGGTTTCGGCTGGGATAGAGTTAATTGTCTTCCTAGTAGCTGGTACAGCGCTGTGTTTTCAGTTCA
>JAVKLA010000057.1:14463963-14484763 GCA_034782735.1 Sagittarius serpentarius | reverse complement strand
GTTGTCTGTCACCAATCACCTCCTTATTTTCCATGTGCCTTAGCATAGTTTCCAGGAGGATCTGCTCCTTGATCTTGCCAGGCACAGAGGTAAGACTGACTGGTCTGCAGTTCCCTGGGTCTTCCTTTCTTCCCCTTTTAAAAATGGGGGTTCTGTTTCCCCTTTTCCTGTCAGTGGGAACTACACCAGAGTGCCACCACTTCTCAAATATGATGGGTAGTGGCTTAGCCACTTCATTTGTCAGTTCCCTCAGGACCCATGGATGAATTTCATCAGGTCCCATGGACTTGTGCACCTTCAGTTTCCTTAGAGGGTCTTGAACCTGATCTTCTCCCACAGTGGGTGGTTCTTCATTTTCTCAGTCCCTGCCTTTGCCTTCTATAGAAGCTTTTCTTGTTGGACTTGATATCATTCATAAGCTTTCTAATAAGATTTAATGGAACAATGCTATACTGATTTTATATGCTACGAGTGTTTTGAAAAGTTCTAGTTATTTCTACAACACAACATAATTATTAAATATTTAGCTGACTGATGATTTCTTCATAAGTGATAGCTTGAGCATAAGAAGTGGGAATTCATAAATCTAAACCCAAAGATTGCCCTTAGTGCTCACCATCAAGTCAGTTTGGGCTTTTCACTGACAGTAATGCATACATATTGTGTTACTAGTCCAAGCAAGAAATTTCTATCAAAATCTTTTGGATACTCATCATGACATTCCTCAGTCCTAAAAAGCTAGGTCGTTCATTTCAAACTCAGTGTTACGAGGTGTTTTGGAAACTAATAGTGAAACAAATTTTTTTTATTCACTTTGTGTATTTGCGTAAAGTGCAGCTGAGAACTGGTAGCATGTGTAAAAATATTTTCAGTATGGAGTTACACATGGAGCTTTAATTTGCCTCGCAGTCTTCAGAAGACATTCCGGTCAAAATGTGCACTCTATTTTCTATAGCAAAGCTAAACCCCAACTCGTGACAGAGTTTCTTTTGATACCTGTGAGACATGGCTCTGCATGCCTATATCTGATGGGTATTGACATTTCCAGTTTGCAGTGACTAGTAAGTTACAGGCATTCTGTTTCTGGAGTATGATTTGAAATATGTCTCTTTCACCATATTTTACCATATTTTACCGACTATCACAATTCCCACCACTCCAGAACAAGATGCAGAAGAGGGAACACAATGCTTCCACACTAACCTGCACAGCATTGTTAGGATATTTCTAAGGCAAAATCCAAATTTGCGAGGAAAATTCTAGAGGAAAGCATAAGCCAGAGTATTCCTGTTCACAGAGAGGCACAAGAGATTAGGACGCCCAGTTCCTGAGAGTCTTCAATAAAGACTGAAGAGGACTGAAAATGTCTCCACAGCTATTCTTTGTACATAAGAGAATGCGATTAAGGGTTGCTTTTTTTTTTTGCATGCTCTGTTTCTTGGCTTTCTGTCCTGCACAAGGTTAATTGTAATATAGCTACACAATTAGATACACACACAAGATCTTAGTAATACACAAGACTCATGAAAGATTATTTGAGAAACTCATTGGAATAAAAATTGTCCTTCCAGAAATATTTCATAAGGATTTCCAGACAAATTATATTTAATACAGCATGTTCAGCTCTGAAGCATGGGGCAGCTGCTTTGGCATATATTTATCTTATACTTCTTATCTGAGAATATTATCCTTTGCAGAATTCTTGCCAATTTCATTATTTTGGATGCAAACCTTAATGAACTGACTTCATATATTTCTCTATCTCTGGATGTCTGGCCACAGACTTCTTTTTTTTTCCTTTTTATTTGAATTATGTTCCTTCAAAAGACAGCAATGTGGACACTACAAACTAGCTATACTTTTCTGTTCCTATGATTTTCCTTTATATCGTACCTTCTCATCATCTTGTTAAGTATTCCTTGGCAATCTGTTCATTAAAACAACACAGAATGTGCAGCATCCTCACTGGAGAAACAAAGTTAATGAATTTTCCTATGAATGTTTTTTCTAGGGTCCTTTTTTATTTCTTAGTATTTTATCCCAAGGCCTTAATTATTTGGTTTTCTCACCTGGTTTTATCCTATGATGTAAATGTCTTTTTTTTTTTTTCTTTCTCAATGTTCATTTTCAGTGTGAATAAAAGCTTCTAAAGAGTTTTGAATAGTCAACTGTCTTTTATTAATTACTATGACTCTTGTCAAAATTTCTTCTGGTGTCCCTACTGCAAAATGATAGTTAAAGTTTTCCATGAGTTTTTAGGGATAATAGTGGTGTTAATCCTTTTTCAGCACTAATAGAGGTTCTGGAAAGTCAAGTTTTGTGCAGATTGTTGGCTGATCACAGATCTCTAGTTTTCAGCTTAAATCTTTTTTTCTTCCTTTTCTCAGTTTTTGTTCCCAGTCCTTCCCCAATTTTGAAAAAAAACCCACCCCTCGCAGAACCACAGTGAAACTGTGGGTCTACTAGTTCTTCCTCTAAAATCTGAAAATACATATTGCAGTTTTTCATATTTTTTGTTCAGATGCACTGAGTACACTTGTAATACAAATGTTTTGTATTGTAACACATTGATAATATCTACAACACTAAGTAGAAAAGTACCAAGAAATCTGAAAAGAAAATGTAAATGAGAGTGGTGGAAGGATGAAAAGCAGTCTGATAAGCTGAAAAGTAAATTACTTCATCTTAGCATCTGTCAGTTCATATATTGAATAGAGCTTATAAATTTGCTTCTTGATATAAAACTTTAGCCAGTGAAATGTTTACAAGGAGGAGGAGGAAAGATGTATTTTAAACTCTACTAGAAAGCTGTATTTTTCCTGATCTCCATCTATCACTTTATTGCACCTCAAGAGACAACAGAAATATTCTCTCTAAATGTAATTTCTGGGTAGGATCAGTTGCTTCCATAGTGTCTTTTTAGCAGGATTTTTTTTGGTGACCATATCTTGACTAACAAACTTGGAACAGAGTCCTTCTCCCTAAGTGAAAATTAAGACCTGTTGCCATTGGAGCTAACGAAAAAATCTGCATAGCTCAGAGATTGCACCTTCATTTGTCATCACCGCATGATTGTGCATCTGCAGTCGTCATTTGAAGATTGTGCTCAACATAGAGATTATAAGCCAAAGACAATGAGGAATTAAAAACTTCTCCAGTTCAAAGAACATTCCCTGTGGTATTTTGAGGTTAACAGCAATCCCTCAAAAGCCCTACTTCTATCATGGTTGCCATATTGCCCAGCAGCTGGAAACTCAACTGGGAACCTTCAGGTTAAAGATACAGACTACCAGAGTTTGACCTTTGGTGAGCCAATGTACTCCTAATTTTTTTAGAACAAGTTTGAGAACACATGCAAACAGCCTTGCATGTAACTGTCACACAGTTCACTTGATTAAATAAAACATATTTTATTCCTACACATTTTTCTCTGTGATTTAATTCTTTTTAGGTAGGTGGAAAAGTCTATTTTCTGTGATCCTCCCAACAGTTTCCAGTGTTTCTGTGGAGTCTGACAAACCTGATCATTCTTTTCTAAGAGGTAAATCACTGTCAACACAGTTACATCCACAGGGTCAATCAACCTAAACCCGTGATCTACTGATTCATCTGACTGAGACTGTATAGTATTTCTTTCTGTTAATTGGTGTAGAACATCTACATTTTCTTCTACAGAGTTTCTTTTTTTCCTGCTTTCTGACATATAATCCTGCATCACCACAAATCTTTTCAATTTATCAGAGGCTATCCTCAAAATTGTCTTAGCAAAGCCTTAAGCCTTTTCAGTTTTGGATTACAGAATTTACACATGGTCCAAATTCTCCTTATCTTTCCAAGCAGTTCCATACAACAGCTTAGCACATGTCCAAACAACAGTAGTGCGGTATCTTTCCTTCTCTCTTTGATTTCTGTTTTAAAAGCTAGTATTCTGTATATAGAGAATACTACCCTTTTAATACACTCTAAGAAGGTAGATAAATGAATATGCAGCATTTGCTGGAACAGTTGCCTTGGAAAGTAGGCGTAACAGGTGGCATGATTTTGTATTAATAAGGCTCATCTAATAATTAACATTTTGGGTTTGATGAGTACCACCAAGCTAATGTTAAATAAAAAAGTACTTCATTCTTCTTGCAAAAACAATCAACACCACCACTTTCCTCAACAGTCTTGTGTAGAGATACGACTTATATAAAGGGGCATAAAGACCTAATACCACTTTCATTGCAGTTCCTTTACTAGTCATGCAGAGCAAATACCACAGCTGTGTTCAGTTCACACTGTCTTCTGTCTCTCTCAGGGTACAGTCCTTCAATAGTGGTGGTGAAAATACTTCCATAGGCACAATCCCCCCTCTGCTAATTTCATGACAGTACCTTCCCTGCGCTCTTACACAATGCACAACCTCCCCTTTCTCTTCCCTTTCAGTATTCTGTCTGCTCAAGGTACTTAAGTCGGCTGGCTGTGACAAAGCAATAAGTTGCGTTTATGATGTTGCGTGCTAACGATCAGCCTTTTGAGCAGAAGCTGCATTACACATCACTGTTTCCAGAGGCAAAAGATAACTTCCTTCTGGTGCTAGAGCTCTGGTCAATCCTTTGAAGGACTCTAAAAAATCTGATTTAGCTCCATACTATCTACAAGTTTATGCCTTTCTCTGGTAGCCTGAGAATTCTCTTGAGACAGTTCTATGTCTACAGCTTTATTCTTTTGTTATTCTTTTTGTTTTGTCTTAGTCTTTATGGGACAACATTGGATCATATGCAAAGATTTGTATTAGTAAAGGTGATAAGAAAAATGAAGAGGCTGTGTTAACACCTCTCTAGTAAAAAAGTGCGTGCAAGCATTAATCTTAATTCTATGCTATTAAAATGTTGACTGAAAGTACATTTAAAAATAATCTTATACTTTTTTATGCCACTTATTAATATTAAAATAATTATGGTATACAAGTAAAATAGATCTAATTCAAAATGCCATAAAAGTGATAGAAAATTGCCTTCTGATTTTGATGGCCACTGCATAAAGCCCTATTTTCTTTTTTATGTTACTTGTATTTTGCTATATGTTTCTAGTTGTCCATTGTTGTACTGTTCTGTCTGCTAATGAGAGGCTGAACTACAGCAGGATGTTCTGGCAAGATGGGCACTTCTAGTTCCCACACCAGTGCTCTTTCCTCCCCTGCGCAAGATCTCCTTCCAGCCTCCAGGGCTTTCTTCCTCTTAGCGCCATAGACCACACCAGCCTTTTGGGCTCCTTACACCTGCCACTGCCACAGACTACTTCTTATCTCCCCGAGTCAGGAGCAGTTGCCATTAGAAATCTGACTTATTTTTCCCTTCTTGGCAAACCCCACTGTACTCTGAGGTGCCAAAGCTGTGCTCTGTATTCAGCTGTGATATTGCACTTTTGGCCACAGCTGCCTATTTTGACCTATTTCTGCACAGATAAAGGCTTCCTGCTCCACGGAAGTTCTTTAAGTTACGATTTTTTTTTTTCCCATCCTGAAATGGGACAGAATATTGGTGTCTTAGGTTTTCATAAAAACACTCTAAACTAGAAAAATTGATCCAGGTAGTTGAAAAATTTCAAGTTTGAAACATATATTCTTTAACTTTTCTTAATATAACTTAATGTCATTCTCAGAAGGAAGATATTACAAATCGATGAACAAAACTTTTATTTTAAAAACTTAGAATAGAATGTTTTAGAAAATCTTTACTTTTTCCTCTTCAATTTTCTTTTTCTTTTATTAGGACACTCACTTAAATGAATTCTTTCTCTCAAGGTGAATTTTGATACGTCCACAGTTTCTGTTAAAAAACTTCAATGGAATATTTCCATCCTGTTTTACCTGTACGACCAATGATTCTTCATAGGTATCTAACAAGAAGGAATGTACAAATGTTGAAGTGTAATCAGAAACTAGTACAGAGTTTAGAATGAAATTCAAAACAGGAAAAATAAAATCATATTTGAAATAATGTAGGAACAAAACTGTTGAAACTAAGCTGTAGAGAATACTAGTCATGCAAAGAACTAAGAAGGCAAAACCCATCTATGCCGTATTTGCCAGAATTGTAATTCCGAAATGTAAAGCATGACTGAGAAATCATATCTGAGAGTCATGCAACAGCTTCTAATGCCTGTGGAAAATAAAGGGTTTAGCACATTTAGAAAGACACAGGATTACAGGATAATAGTAAGTCATTGCTTTGAATGTCAAGGAAAGAAAAAGAAAAAGAAAAAGAAAAAGAAAAAGAAAAAGAAAAAGAAAAAGAAAAAGAAAAAGAAAAAGAAAAAGAAAAGAAAAAGAAAAAGAACTAGCAAAGTTGAGAAAATGTAAGAAAACCTGAGAGGCAAGCCTTGTAGAAAGCAGTCCAGGAGCAAAAATGAAGTAGATGCACAATTGCTACATGCCTAAGAGTCAGAAACTACAAAGATTGTGTTCCTTTACGTATTGATTGACCAGGAAGAAAAATAAAACAATTGACCTTAAAAAATAGAAGGAATTAAAAATAATCTTTTTAATACAGAAGAAGATGGTATTGTTTCATTTAGTTCTATGGCATTTATTAGTAAAAGCTGTGGTCCTAATTGATCTCAGTTGCCATAAATCTTTGTTACCAGATCTAAAAGGATGAAGAAATAACAAAGGGAAAGAGATGTTAAGGGAAAATTAAGGTAACTAATTTGCAGGAGAGTAACAATGCATCTCTTTGATTTTTCAGTATCTTTTGTAAATCACAATTAGTTTGCCTGTTTTAATACTACTTTTCCATGTGCTGCTGGTCAAAGCAGAGCCAGCAATAAGTAAGCTGAAAATTCCTAAATGGTTTTTTATCTGTATTTTCTATCTGAAATTTATATTTATCTTTCTCTGTTGCATCTATAAAGTTAGCTTAAAATTATTAAAGTGCATCTAGTAACCAGTTCCTCTATTGCCGTGAGAACTTTACTCTGTTACTTGTTCTTTCTGCTTTTAATTTTTCCTCTTCTATCTAAGTATTACAGGTTTGTCTGTTGGTTTTGTTTCTAAGACTTTTCTGATCCTAATATATATTTAAATGCACAAAAGTATTTAAAAACTGCATTTCAGATCTCATGATCTTCACACATTCCTGCAAATGGATGAAACTCTGGCTTTTCATCTGTGATTTTACTTGGAGAGAATGAATGTCTGAAGGAGAATATATTGAATCACTGTTTTGGTATCTCTGCCAGTTCAATCTGCAAAGATACAGCTGTGCTCCCCCAGAGAGGTGGTCAAAATTTCCATGTGTGGAAATTTCTAGTATTTTTAAAAGGTTTCATTTCTGACTAATGAAAATGGAAACCTAAAACGTAGAAGGAAAAAAACCAAGCAAACTACAGCAAAACCACCTGAAACGTAACGTAAATCTTTGATTTCAAGTGCAAAGAGAGTCTCTATATAAGATATTCATCTCCCCCCAAAAATGTATTTTGAAACTCTATATGCTTTCTGTAACTAGAAGACTCTCTGGAGAACCGAACCTATCAAGTGTCATAAAGACAGGTCTGAAAGAAACACTTCGAGCCGTGTCATACCTGAGAGCGCCCAGACACTCAGTGGAACCCCAGGCTCTGCTTCAAGTTAGTCATGTCTTTTAGTAGAATTTCTCCAAAATGTCATTTTTTTTTGTTTTGTCAAGACTGGATTTTGCACCAAAAATGTAGTGGTGGTTCTTTTTGTTCGTTTGTTTGCTTTGTTTCCTTGACCCGTTCTATTTCCCAGGATATTTCTCCAGGAAATAAGCACTGAGAGGCAGGGACTTGCCTGGACCAACAGGGTCTCTCCTATTCTGAAAATCTTTCTGATCAACATTCTGCCCCATGTGTAAGTAAGCAAATTAATGAGAATAACCCCCTAACTTGTTAGCACAAATTAAAGCACAATGTTGCCTAAAAGAAGAACTGTTTCTTCATTGGAACAAGTCTTTTGCAAGGTAAAAGAAGAGTCTAGTCACGATGGAAGTAATTTAAGAAGAAAACACTCTTGTGCTGATTACTGCAATAAATCCAGCCCATCACACTCAAATAAAGCCGCAGAATTGCCTTAATACACTATGTTTCTTGCTTGATTACTTCTAGCTACTTAGATGTGGTGGACTTACAGTTATCCTCTCATTATCAGAAGGTGACAGAAAAGTCAGTAGTACTAAAAATAACTAATAGTGTTTCATGCTATCTTTATCTTTAAAGACTTCTGGATGCTTAGAAACAGAAGAGATCTTTCTTAAAGTCAGCCTAGCCTAAAAAATTTAATACTGGCAGAGGTAAAAAAACCCCACCTCTTCTCCAATGTGAAGAAATTTGAAGTCCCACTTTTTCTAAAAATTCATTACATATCTGGATCAATAGATGAACAAAACATTAGGCAAGTAGAAGGATATATAGTATAGTCATCAACCCTTAGGGATGCTACTTACAGATGCAAGCATTCTGAGTCCTTGTCCGTGCTTCCTTACTTTCTTACGTGTTTTTCTTTGATAGTTTGCACAAATGAAATACATGAACAATCCTAGGATCAGCCAGTAAATCTTTATTCCCCTTTCCATGTGAATACTTAGTAAATCAGACAACAAAAAACTATTAATCCCTTGTGTTTCCTATCTCTGAATGACTCCTGTATTCTTCTCTGTGAAGTTTCAGCTGGAGCAATATTGATTGCTTCTAATGTTGAACATCCCAAGAAACCCTGTAGCCTACTAATTAGGTGACCCACTAGGAATCAGGAGGAATCTGAATTTCCTCAGGCAGAATAAAAACTTTGATCTCCCATATTCTCAAGTGATGCTCTGATCATTACACTAGACTATAAAAAGATCACATTGGAGAATCTGGTTGAAAGTCTGTTTGTGGATCAGTCCAAGGGCATTTTGCTCAAGGAACTGAAATAAACGGCTATCGTGCTAACAAGGTTTCACTGTAGCAAGCATAAGAAGAACAAGAAGGTCATCCAGGGCTTAAAAAATACCATCAATAACACCTTCCTGTATATCAGAAAGAAAGAAGCCAGTTATTCCAAAAGCATTTTTAGATCCTCAGTAATTTTTCTTACAAGTAGAAACTAACCAAAGACAGAGACTTGGGGCAATTAGAGACTATTTCTAAGTCAAGTGACTTGCAGCATTTTAGCTTTCTCTTCAAAGAAATGCCTAAAACGTCCAGCCCTGCTGCACAGTAGAAAGGAGGCAGACACAACAAACAACCATGAAAGACTGCTGAATTGTGCAAATTCACACTATCTACAGTGGATGGCTTGCTGTGCATAAGGGACAAACAATCAAAAGTAGAGTTCCCAGTCAAAGAGCAGTCAAGTGTTGACTATAAACTAATTTAATTAAATACCATGACATTTTTTAAATGCCTCCTTGCTGTTGTGTATAACAGCTCTGCCCAGGAAAACTGGCTAAAGAGAAATGCAACCAATCTGCCATTCATTGTCTACTTCAGGGTGAACTGAGTAACGTTTTGACAATGATGACTAGGATTGTATGAACTGTGAAAGAACCTTAGAGACTTAACTCGCATGAGACCCCTAAATGGGTGAGTTGGGATCAGCTGAATTCTATTCACAGAAAAGATAAAGAAATGCAATGGCCTTGAGAACGGGAATATTCAATGCTTTTAACATATCAGGTAAGCGTATAAAGATAAGTGTAGCCCAAGGTCTTATGAAGGCTAGATTTACTGTTGAATGGATTTTGCTATGAAATACTAATTATTGGAATAACTGGAATTCTTCCTTTAAACTGAAATGCATAAATAACACCAGCATAAAATAAATATATTATCCCTGGCATACTAGTGTCAGAAGCTCCATTCCAAAGCCTTTGGGCTAAAATGGGTTATGTATCTGCAGCAAAGAATACAGATAACATTTTTACTCATATCTTTAAATGGTCTTCTCTGCCAGCATTATTTACTTCTACTTTACCTGAGTCATAGTCACTTTACTATTGTGAAGTACTCCAACAGATGTGCCAAAGTAACTTTAAAATTAAGAATATTGCTTGAAGAGTCACCAACACTTCTACATTTTTCCCTTTCTGGATTCCATTATGTGAATCTACCACAAAACTTAATAAAACTTCATTCTCACTACCAAAAGGAAAGACACGTATGACAGTAAGAGCATGGTGCTAAATTTTACAGTGCTGGAGCATACCAAAGCAGAAAATCCATACAAATGCATCAGAGATTTCACCTGAGTAGCCCAGCCTCAAATTCAATGCTTAGTGGCAAGATACCATTAATGTAATGTGCAATCTGAATATGGTAGAATTTCAGCTATAGGTTGCTTTCTTTAGTTTCTGAAGAAACTAAGATTCACTTCTCCCATGTTTCAGGTAAGCAAATGATATTTTATATATGGGATTGCTGCAGGCACAACTCCACGCCATCAATATTTTTTGCAAAAAGTCTAATGTTTGTAGAATACAGAAATGATGGCTTATCTGTGCTATTCTCTGATCTCCGTGAGCATGTAACTTGTTGACAATGTTCCTCAGACAAAGTGAGTCTATTTACATATGGTTTTGAATTTCTGTGCGGAGTGGCTTTCAGTATCAGATTTCATTAAACTGTGAAGGCGGAAGAACATTTTGTTTTCTTCTCTTGGCTCTTCAGTCTCTTAAACTGTTTATACAACTGTAGCATAGAAATGTTGAAATAGAAAATATGACTATCTTTTATCAACGTTTTAAAAGCCAGAGTTCATTATGATTATCCTAAGCTTTAGTGCATGTTTCTTCACTCTTATCTCTCTGTTCTACATATATTTTGACAATCTTCTGCTCCTTGTTGTTTTGGGATTCTTCAGGAGATTCTCCTGTTTTCTCATCAAGATTACTCCCAAGAGAACTCATGTTCATAGTTTCAGGGTTTGGCTTTGAGGACTTGCAGATTTTCCCCATCACCACAGCTTTACCTCCATTAGTTCCTACTGACTCCCCCATAAATACCTTGTTCTAGTTGTCCATTTATGAATTCACTTAACGTGGCCAAAACAGAGCTATTTTATTTTCCACGTTTCACACTTTTCTTCTTTATGATAATCTCCACAATAACTTGTCTGGCAGTTCTTGTTAGCTAAGGTTTGGTTTGGCTTGATAAAACCATAGTCCTCATTTCTGGGCACAAAGACTCCTACGTTAACCTTCTTTGTATCATACAAACCATTTCTAAGCAAGCAGATTTTCACTGCGATCAGTAGGAAATGCCACTGATATTTGGACTGCCCCATACAATCCTTCCCTTTCAGCGTCATTATTTTAGCATTATTCTATGAGCAACAGGTTTTCCACATCACTTGTTCTTGTCCAAACATTTGTGTACCAAATTCATACAGCCTTCTACATGTATAATTAACCATATAATGTCTATATGAGAAAAAGATGCAAATACAGTTATACCCAAATACTTTATGCTTTCCCAAGACCACATCATTTCCCAAATGATTTCTTCTAATTTTTTTTTTTTAATCTTCTATTACTGTCATGCTTTTGGCTAGCTCAGAACTGAATGGACAAAAATATGGGGTGAAATAATTTAGCCAGTGAAATCAGGAATATGAATGTCAGTCACAATGTGTTTTTAAGACCTGAGCTCCATGAATATTGATATAAAATCATCTTTTTACCAGGAAGAGGTTTGTGTAATATAGAGTTCTTGGATAATAATAGTTTAGAAGTCCTCAATAATTGATTATAAGGATACTGTTTTCTCTCTTAGTTACAAAATATCATAAAACTGGAATTACAAAAAAAAGAGCAATAAATTTTTTTAAACAATATCAATGAATGTGTAAATATAAAGTTCAGGACTTTAGTTTCTGGTCCCATATAAACAAATTGTTTGTTTTCTATTGATATAGAATCATAGAATTGCTTAGATTGGAAAAGACCTATAAGATCATCTAGTCCAGTCATTTAACCTACACTATGAATGTGCTTAAAACAAAATACTTTGTTTAAAAATAAAGATACCATTTGTTACCAGTTTACAATAAATTACTACATAGTCTTAATAGCTATGTTCATTACCAATAAAAACTGAAACATTAATAGACATTGAAGTCCACTGTAACTACTTGATGCATATTTGTGTCTGATATCCTTCTGTGTTCATATATACATCTGCATATTACTGATGGATTGTATTAATGTTAAATGCAAATTGACGAGTAGTTCATAACTGCCTCAGGTATGCATTGCTAGAAAACATGCAAGTTATCCTAGACTTTTTAAAAAGCTGAATATATTAATAACATGTTATTGAAGTAGAATTTTAACAAGCTGTAAATGGAGTTGCTATGGAGAAATTATATAGTATGATGGTATTTAGAAATGTGTACAATATCGTAACTGCCTGCAACAATTCCTTGTAGAGTCCACTTCTATACACTCAGATTTTTCTCTCTTGAACAATTTATAAAGGCTGACACATAGCAGGTCACACAGTCTCACTGTTACTGTGTGTGTAGTCTCACACACAAATCAATGCTTCCCCCAAAAGGACCAGTGGAAGTCCTAACATTTCATTTTCTGGAGGACCGTGTCTTAGCACAGTGTCAAATCAGGAGGGCGTATGGAAGTAGATGTAAAGAACTGGAGCTACAGAAATACTTTTATCATGCACTGCCATGCCTCAAAATTTCCTCTGTCCATCCCTTCTCTTAACACAACAGGCTATGGAGGCAAAAACCCATCTTCTCTCATGAGGCTGTATGAAAGTGCTTTTGCACTATATGTGCCAAGTAAATCATACACTTTTCAGCTCCGCTAATATAAACATCCTCTGTAGCAAGCATATAATCTTTCAGTGAATGAAGGAATAGGTAAGATGAGTTCAGCAAGTGGAACGGAACTGAACCAGAAGTGAGAGGAGAAGACGAGAGACGGAGAGAGTGAGCTAATCATCTGAGGTACATCCAGACCCAGAACTGTCTCTCAGCCACCTACTCCTCGGAGAGAAACAAGCAATGGTTTACACCTGCCACAGGAAATGCCTTCCCAGAAGTCAGTGCAGTAGAGGAAATTTAAGCTCCCAAGTTGCTTCTTTGCAGCTTAGCAGAAAATGTTTTTCATCTCCTTTAATTCCCTAGGCACATCTGCACGTGACTCCAGGATGCTGGCACACGCTACTTTGCTTGGATTTGCCACTTCCGTGGAGACAACACAATATGGGTTAGTCTGTCTCACCCTGACTCAACCTGTCCCTCTCAGCAGAGAAGGCTTACAATAAAACTAAGAAAAGATTCCTCAGAAGCAAAAAATATTGGTTAGAAGACTGGAAATAAAAAGCAGCATAGAAAGCAAATAAAAAATGATATTTTAACTGGAACTTTACAAGTACATGCTCCTTGAGTTGCTAAATCTCTCCTCCCTAGAATTTAAAGCATAGTCCAAACAACAGGGCTGGGGGTTCAGTGTTTACAGTAATCCCCCATGTTTCTAAGTATTCTCCTCAGTTCTGAATGAGCTTCCTATTTCCCTCATTTGCATACTTTTGGACTTTTGTTAGGGATATAGATGTAATTGCCCTTGATAATCAGCTATTGAACTGAACAATATAAAGTTTTATAAATTATTTTCATTTTTGTTCTGAGTCAAAAATCATTTGCAGACTTTAAGTTTCCCAAAGCTGCATTTTTAGCACATGGAATGTATATTCATATAAATAATCACTGGGTTCGGTAAGAAAAAATATTCAGATTTGTCTCAGCTTAATCTTTTTCAGATATAGTATGCAACCAATATAAAATCTATGCATTAGAAAAATACAACAATATATTTAAGCTATCGGGATTCATTTCCCAGCATCAAGTGTACTAAATCATGCTTGGAAATGCTACAGCTAAAGATCTGTCACTCTCCTCAGCTGGCCAACCCCCTCACTTTATCGAAGTGCTCATGAGCAACTAACATGAAAAGTACACCCACTCAAGTGTTTGGACTGTTAACACTCTAAAACCAAGGTGACTGAAAATTTCCCGTATATTTGATTGTCCTGAAATTCTGTTGTAAACATAGGTCTAAGTCTAGTTGAAGTTAATGCTTTCTGTTTGTATATTTTCTCACACAATGTAGTCTTTTTCTCTTAAGGACTCCTATGAACCAAGACAAACAGTAATGAAGCAAAACCAACTCAGCCCTGAGAATGAAGTACCAGCTGCAGAGAAAGTAAGTGCTGGGAGAAAATTCACATTGCTAGCAAAATTAAGCTCAGTACATGGCTTCTGTTTCAAGGTTACACACAGGATAGGATTTTAGTAGTGGCATGACCACAAACTAGACCAGTACAGAAGATTTGAGACTTTGGGGATTTTGTTTTCAATTTTGTTTTTAAATTTTGGGTATTTTTTTTCTTCACAGTCCTGTGAACATTTCTTCACCTCAGCTTTAGTAAATCTTTAAAAAGAATCATGCTAAGACAAGAAAGTAGTACTTCAACATAATTTGAAATATCTAAAGCCATCCCAAAATATTTGATCATTTCCCCTACGGTTGGTCTGTTTTCACAAACCATTTATGTACCTGTATTTAAGTTCATCACATAGATTCTTATGTAGCCAGATGTGCACATTTAAATTTTAACATTTCTCTCTGTGTATTGATAATACCTCATACACCGATATTAGACGCTGTCACATATTTCCCTGTAACATGATCCTATTAACATCTTCAGTCTACCAACTATTTTTCACTAAATTAATTATTATATAATCCAGCATGTAATACCTTACATGCTTTGCTTTTCTGATCAGTATGACCTTTTATGAACAGTACAAACAATGTGTGTTTCCTATGGCTTTACTACAGCTACAGCAACATGAAGGGTGACTTAAGCTAATTTAGTCTCCTTCTCAGTGGCTTTTGTAGCCCACCGTAAGCTCTGAAGGGTGTAGCTGTACTGCTACCAATGCCCAAGACTGATTACAGAAAGCTCTGTCTACAATACACTGAAGGCAGCTTTCTCATTGTAGCTGCACTCTGAGCCTTACAGAAATGCACAAGGTTCATCAGAAATACTGCATTCAAGAAACTGCATCCAGACTCAATGCCTAGTTCTTCCACTAGACCCTTATTTTCCTGCACAGATGTATTTCTGACTGAACAATATTTCAAAGGAAGTCATGCGTTACATAAGTTTATTAATTTTTATTGATTTCTGTGATTAACATACATAAAACAATAAAAAAAACCATAAATCAACTAGATACAAGTAGACAAAATAACATAATTTAAAATGTGGCAATCATTACGCTTAACTCTTTGAAACTGTGTAAGTCCTTAATTGTTCAGAACAAGAGTTTTATTAAAGAATTGTTTACAGTATGAAAAGTATTAAATACAAGTTAATAGAGTTATTTTACTATGAACAACCTGTAATGAAATACAATCACCTTCTTTTAAGAAAATATATGTACGTCCAAAAAGGGAGTATAGAGGTGTAAAATACTAAATATGTGAAGATTATCCATATAAGATCCTGGCAATGTCACTGAATAAATTATCTTGGTATGTGACAAAATCCAAACGCAAGCACATCTGAGAAGAAAGTCCAGGCACCGGAAAAAGCAAAGTGGTAACCTAATAACTCAGTCCCAAGGAGTCTGTAACCGTATTTTCTCTGGATAGTAGTTCTAGTTATCTCTAAAATACCACTATGGATAGAGATTAAGGTAGTCCTCAGTGACTCATGGCCATTCAGGTCTTTTCAGATTTTAGTTTCAGAATTAAGACAACCTTAACAGTTATATGTATTTGCAGAAACTTTCTGAGGAATTTTCAGATATAGGTTCCCTAAAAACAGCACCCCCCAAAGCAGTTCAACTAAGTTTCAGAAGATAAATTTTGCAAAATTTTCTGTCTGCTGCTGTGACAAAATGAGAAGGCAACTGAATTCACTCAAATTACAGGAAGTACAAGTATATTACAGTTAATGAGATCACCATCACTGCTGCTACTACGCATTCATTAGGAACTTCAACAGAAGATTGGTTTTCGGGACCACAGTTCAGCAATAGTCTAGAACAACGGTCTAGTAAGTTGTTGTCTGAGAGGACAATTCCTTCTCCATATCTATTCTATGGGGCTATTCACATATTCTGTTTTCACTTTCTAAATGTAAATAGTAGACTTCTGAGTTACAGTCAATGGAGAGGATAAAACACTTCTAAAGCATGATTTATTTAATTTTAAAGAGATACTGGAACAGACTATAATACATTCTCTACAAGTGTCTATTTTTTCTCCACTGTCTTTAAAGGAAGCCCAGGCTGATTAGCTCAGATGTGGATGTCTGCACTCTAGATGTCTATTTAAATTAATTTTATTTATTACATTTCTAAAGCTTTCCATTTCCAATCCTGTCTTTCACAAAGTCCCACTTCACAAAGTTTTAAAAAAATCATGTTACATTCCTAAAGATATTTCACTTGTCCTTTGTTTCTAATTCTGCATACCACACAGGTACCAAACTACTACATTGCTAAATGTGTACGTTCCAGAAGATCATCCTTGATCCTCCAGGCCCAAAAAGGAGCGGAGGAGCTTGTGTTCTCACTGCTTAGTGATAACTCCCCCCAGTGCAGCTTAGTGAGAGACACATGCATAGCACTTGAGGTCATCTCATGAAAGCCTGGTGTGTTTACGTGCTACCATGCTTACATGCTCCCTTCCTCTTTCGATTTAGTGGTGAAGGTGTCAAGATATTAGTACTAGAAACACTGGTGTGTACAGATAGAAATAGAAGATACTTATCTTGGGACTACTTTTGTTTAGAACCAGTCCTGACTCATTTAGACGTGCACTGTCCTTCAGAGAGCACGTCATTCAGTCCCCATCTGTGGAAGCCACATCCACAAGGACGCTCTTGTCACCTTTACCTGCCACTATCCACTGCTCTTTCTAGCCTCATTTTGAGCTGATATCTGAAAGGTATAAATGTCTTCTCCATGATACCATCCTTCTCCTATTCAAAAACTCTGTTTGCTTATACCTAGGAGAAGTTATTCCTGGGCCTATGACATTTATCTCTAAACAGAAAAATATTCAAATAGTGCAAAATGCTTATATGCTTTGATCCTTCAGAGTCCAAGGCATACATATTCCCACAACTGATTATACTCCTGCCAGTGTAAGGTCTCAGATTGTATCTGTGCAGTGTAAATATTTTTAAATTATACTCTAAATGAAGTTTTATTCAACATTCTGCTCTCTTTAGCTCATCTGGAGACATTTGTGCATAATTCTAAGCACTCAGTGTTTAGGAATGAATCATAGCTCCAAATGTTCTCATTCAACTCAGAAATTTCAAAATACTTGTTCAGACACGGACTTGAGAGCAATATTAGGCAGGATTTTGATATTAGGTGTCTCTGTAGCATCCTAGAAGATCATGACAATAATTGCTTTATTTCCTCAGTGTCAACGCATGCCTATTACAAGAAGATCTGCTTTTTTTAATTAGGTGAAGCAAATAGCTGAGTGCCTGAATCACAGTCCTAGTGCCTAAGAATTTAAAAACAGCCCACGATTTCTGAAGCTCTGCCTAATTATTATTAAAATTTGATTCACTCACTGAAAACAGTGTGCATAATGACATAGTCATTTCACCTAAAACTATACTTTCTATGGTCAGAGCCACATCATTAAAGGTATTCTTTCTTACACTTGTTGTTATCTAAAAAAACCCCATTATTCTAAATTGTCTTCTCCCTACCTTAACCGATCTAAAATGTTTTGTCTACCAAACTCAGATGGCCTATTCCTACTCATCTTTCATAAATAACTGGACACATTCTGTCTTACAGGTAGTTTACATACCTGGAAGTGATTAACTTAGAAATGCATTGTAATTGAAGATGCCTTACTTAGATTATTGCCCCTTCTTTTTTTTTTTTTCCCAGACAAATTCTTTATGTAGCAGAGTACAAAAGTATAAATAGAAAACCCAGCACTCATACATCTTTGTCTTTGGTTTCTATTTCTGATATACTAATCTTTGTAGTTTTAAAAAAAAAGATACAGCACATCTAGAAATATGTGTCTGGCTTCTGAGGCTGTGTCCTCTGACTGTCAATTTTCTGTTTTATAAGGCATGTAATGCTCTTGCTCAGAAGGGTGCTCATGTCAGTCGAGGCTGACCCCTTTTTTTCATTTGTCAATAACTTGCCAATGGCTTAGTGTGCACCTGCTAAATGAGTCTCCTTTTCAGAGAAGTTTGAGGAGGAGTGAAGTTGCCAGATGGCCATTTAACTTAAAAGCTGTCTCTGACTGAGGCCAAAAACAACTGGCAAAACAAAGAGAGGAATTGTCCACACTGAATACACAAGCAGATGCAGGATAAGCACAACAAGAGCTCTTTCCAAAAGGAAAACACACAGGTCAGATATGAGAAAAACAGGGGCTAGAACAATTAGTGCAATATAACAATGGGACCTATTATCAGAAGTGGCAGTTTCTACCTCCTGTCCTGCCTGACCATATTGTATTATCTGCAATTCTTACCTAAATTAGAGCTTACTGGAGACTGAGATTTGATACACATTTTTCTTCACCAGTTAGCTGGGGGCTACAAGCTATCAGAACAAACATGACTATAAACTTGGGTTGTTAGAGCTCTTGAACTGTACCAGTGCATGTGGTACTGGGAAGATGAGACTCATGGCAGCATAGTACAGTTAGACCTGATTATTGCCCAAATCAATTAACAGTCCTGTTTCAGTGAGGAATACCCGCAGAGTGGTGTTCATAGTATTCTCAGTGCTAAGGGTCTTGTCAGTTCTTCTGTGTCCAGAAATTGGACAAGGTGGGCATACTTGAGGTACTTTTTAAGGCTGTATTTTAGTTGAGAATGAGGAAACATTTTTAAACATAAATTTCCAGTCTATTTGAATAACTTATGAGCATTGAGGAACCCAACCTCCAAACTAATAAAGGGGTACTATTTTTACTTCAGAGGTATACATTGTCTCCCTCCATTCTCTGATCTTTTCATGACTTAAAAGGCCTAAAATCTTAAATTTCCATTAAGGTAAGTTTTCTTAGTTCAGGTTCCAGGATCACAGCCATGCCCTTCCTTACCTGTTGGTAGCTGTTGTGAAGTTACACATTTTTCAAGATTCCAGAACATGCTACAAGATTTCCATATAAATAACTTCTGGGTTATAAGTAAAAACAATTATCAGGAGCAGTGCAAGTTATACGCTTAGTTGATAGTATAAAGCAATATTTAATAGGTTGCTTTAGTAACCGTCCTTCCTCAAGAGCCATTGGCTTGCTTCTTGTTTTACAAAAACCTCCTCAGGTCTCATTTTATATATATTGTAAAAGATGGAGCTATACTCATGAAAACTTTATATCTTCCATAGATGGGAGCTTATTTAGCTTTGCAATAATATAACCAGAGGTTTCTTCCTTCCCCAGAGTAGTTCATTACTGGAAGGAACAAAATTATCACAGCCACCAATACTCTTGGCTTTCGTGTGGGAAGGGGGGAAATTCATTTAGGCTATTTTCATTGACATAGAAAAATGATTGGAAGATAAAATAAGAAAATTGAAGACAGCAATATTTTTTGCTGGTTATTTTCTTTTCATTTCTGTCAAGCTTTTTCAGTGCAAACAAATCAGCTTTATGAAGAAAATAAGAGAAATTATTTCAAAGTAAGTAGCAGATATGTTTATTTGTTAATTATATAAAAAGACAATTTAAATTATTAATCATACTGTGGTGTATCAGTAGTCATTTACAATTTTATGTCTTACGCAATACTGTCAGACTAATTAAGAAACAGTAAAACATAATCGGTTATATAACTCAAAATAAAACAAACCTAACTTCTATTCAATCTACTCAGATTTTTCAGAACAGATGATATTTCTTAATATTACAAATTTCTTAAAGGAATTACTGTAAAGGTTATCTTTTGCAATGAGAACTGCTGAATTTTCCTCGCAGAATTCTGAGTTTTCACCAGCTTTGAGTTTAATTCTCCAAGCTGAACCAAGAAGCATGGCAGCAACCCACAAAAGCTGTTGGAAAGTGAAGCAATTCAAATAACATGCAGAACAACTCATCATGTTGTGTTCTCTCTTGCATCTTAGTTACATCAGTTTCATACCATACTGGAGAATGGAGTGGGATAGCTGTGGCCGTGAAGGGAGAAAATTAATGGGATGAGTTATCTAGCTGTTAAAAACATGCGGTCCTCATAACTTCCCTAAAGTCTTTCCTAAAGACTTTCCTTAAAAAAGGCTTTTATCTTACTTCCCTCAAAGGCTTAGAAAGGGGGGAAAACTCTTACAAGAATAGACAAAGAAATAATAGTGCTTAATTTCTGCTTGGTGATGAAAATCTCCAAAGCGCTCTACAAACATTGACTAATCATCACAAGATCAGTTTTGAAGGAGCGATGAATGTTTCCATGCTAATAAAACAGTTTAAAAAATACTCGCAGATGCTAAATGTCTTGACTCAAGGTGAAAGAATATACTCAGAGAATTTGGAGGCTAAAGATTTATAGGTCTTATCCCCATTCTGTGCTTAATCTAAACTGTCCTGGTTTTGGCTGGGATCAAGCTAATTGTCTTCCTAGCAGCTGGTACAGTGCTGTGTTTTGGGTTTAGTGTGTGAAGAATGTTGATAACACCCTGAAGTTTTCAGTTGTTGCTAAGTTGTGGTTTACTCCTTTGTCAAGGACTTTTCAGCTTCTCCTGCCCAGCCAGCAAGAAGGCTGGAGGGGCACAGGGAAGTTGGGAGGGGACACA
>JAVKLA010000057.1:14440070-14451235 GCA_034782735.1 Sagittarius serpentarius | reverse complement strand
CAGTTCGGTGGCTGAGGAATTGGTTGGATGGTCACATCCAGAGGGTAGTGGTCAACGGCTCGATGTCCAGATGGAGAGCGGTGACGAGTGGTGTCCCTCAGGGTTCCGTACTGGGACCGGGACTGTTTAATATCTTCATCAATGCCATAGATGGTGGAATTGAGTGCGCCCTCAGCAAGTTCGCTGATGACACCAAGCTGAGTGGTATGGCTGACACACCTGAGGGACGGGATGCCATCCAGAGGGACCTGGACAAGCTTGACTAAATACCTCCATAAGATACATAATTTCAATAGCTTAAAGCTTTTTGGGAAATTCCAGAGCCCAAACGCATTTGTTTTCAAGGAGCTACAGGTGATGAACAGGAACCATAGTTTCACCATTTGAAGCGTTCAGTGATAACACTTTTGTCACAGTGCCTACCGCTTGGCTTCTCACTCCCACGCTGTTGTGTGACACCTCCCAGTTGTGCCAAAGCAACTGCTTCTGAGTTCAACCTGGAAGACAGTCAAGGGCTGATATATTTTAAAAAGAGATTTTCCACTGCCATCTCTCTTTCAAAATTTTTTTTGTTTTTTTACACAGATCAATTGCTTCATCCCACAAATATTGATGTGAGAATGACTGAGAAGTGGCACTTGGTTACTGGCAACTAGGAGCCAAGGGCTGATGGGAGCGTAGAAACTCCTTGCACTGGGACTGCCACAGGCATCGCTTGTTGTAGATTCATGGTCTGAGACTGACAGTCCAAGGCGATGCTCTTCTGCGAATCAGACAAATTGACCTGAAGGCAAAACTAACAGTTTTTTCAAACCACAGACTGATCCACAAAAGCTTCTGAAAGTTGTCATTCAGATTTCCAGAGCACTCAGAAATAACATCTTTTCCTCCAATACTTAATAGCGTTCAAAGTAATCTTACAGTGGTGAAATCTAGTCATGAGAGGTTCTTAGGCTAGAATGGCAAAAAATTTACATCCACCTGACACTTGTAAGTGTACTTAGCTTGCTGAGGAGCAAAACAAAGGAGATTCAGGTCCATGCTCTTCAAGAGTTTCCCCTGGAGCAGTTGCTGTCTGCATCACTCTTTAGTGTGGAGTCTTACTACCACAGTGTTGATCTTTTGTTTTTTCCACGGTCTGTATTTTACAAAGAAACTACCCATGTCTTCAGCATTGAGGAAAAGTGCTAAATAAACAATACTCAATTGTTAGGCAAAAAAAAATTAAAAATACAGTGAAAGACTAGTTATTCTGCTGTTACTCAAGCAAGTTATTGCATAATTGACTTCCCAGGGTTCCAATCCCTCATTCATATTAACTGCTTGTATTGACCACATTTGTTTGCAGTTCTCACTAGAGAAGCTGATCAGGAACCCAAGTTAGAAATAATCATAAACAAAATAAAAAACCTGGAGAACAGAAAAAATGGTGGTGCAAGACGAATTTGGAGGAAAGGAATTACAGAATCTGCTTTAATGTTACAAAAATGTCCAGGGAGCCACTGCCTTAACTGACATATGCTTCATGAGTCTTTATGGAAGTGTAGTTAGGACAAAGCTGAAGACGAAATACTTTTGTGCTCACTAGTAGTCTGGATATACTCTCAGCTACCTACATATACGGAAGTGTATGTGTGTATTGCTTTATTGATTTTACTCTTTCAAGAAAAGAATGAATACATTATTAAGCAATTAACATAGTTTTTTTATATTAAAAAAGCACCGAGTGCATGCTCTCCTCATACAATAGACGGGTGTTTCTCTTCTGTTGTTATTAAGCAAGAGATGTTTTCAAGCCCAAAACTCAGAGTAGCTTTTTGGTTATTAACAGATTTTAAGTAAATTATGCAAGAAAACAATCTTGTATTATCTTTAGAATCAGTTTTTCCTAAACTTGCACACCTGTTATCCCAACCGATATCTAAGTAATGACAGTTTCCAAGAAAAGTTCTGGCCTTCTAGAATGATACTCCTATCTCCGGTAAAATTTTTTATGCACTTCTGCTAACTGAAATCTTGTAGGAATAGAATCACTTGAATAAATTAATTTTCCTCTAATAGACAGTAAGTAGCTTAAATTCTTACTGTTGTTATAACAAGTAGCTTCCCTCCATAACAAACTCTGTTATTATAAACCCAGTTATTAAAAAGAGAAATGCTATCACTTATTATATAGGTAAAATGCAGACTGGTTTTCAGAGCAGTTAAAATACAGAGAGAACAGGAAATCCATTGGGAAAGGAAAAAAAACCCCACATGTATTTTTAGACTCAATAAGAGGAAAATGGGAATCTAAACATCTTAAAAACTGGTTCTGACACTCAGTGTGCAAGATAATAATATCAGGTAACACATTTCCTGTAATAATATACATTATTCTTTATCATAGTGTACTAAGAAGTATGTCATTACTGCCGGTGACATAGTAGAATTTCAGGATGGTCCACTACATTGTCGAGATCCTTGAAGACTTGCGAAGCACTGTAAGATAATGAATAATAAAAAAGTGCTGACTTTCAAAAGCATTGAAATTAATGTCTGTCCTGCAACCACCTCTAACTGTCCTGGTGGTTGGACTAGATATTCATTGTAGGTCCCTTCCAGCTGGAACTATTCTATTCTATCCTATCCTATTCTATTCTATTTTACCCTATCCTATCCTATCCTATCCTATCCTATCCTGTCCTATCCTATCCCTAAGTTTTCCTTCCCTAAAAGGAGTACTTCAGAAAAGCCAATTAGACTTTGTGACCAGGACATTGGCTTTAAGATAGCTTGCATACACTGTGCATTGTCTCTACCTCTCCCTCACTCTTCGCTGTAGCTACCTACCCTCTACACGACTTTCCATAAATCTACTAGACTGTACAGCAGCTACTAGACTATACAGTAGAGTATGAGAAAAGATAATGCCCACACATTGAAGACCAGACACAGAAACTTAGGCCCGGGCACAGAGGGTACAGCTTCCAGGTGGGCAGCAAACAGTCAGCAGGAGGGCTGAGGAACAGCATAGCACGCCCAGTCTGGCTGCAGGAGAGACAAGATCAAATCTAGCTTAGGGTTAAAACTTTCATCTTGTAGAACCATGTAATGAACTCGCAGCCTGTTTCCAATCCCCAGGTGTAAAAGAAAAAAACCACCAGTGACTGGTCGCTTTCGGTCAGTGAAGAGTAGCACCCTGAGAGCTCCAGACAGAGTCGGCAGCCGGGAGAGCGAGCCGCGGCTGCCTGAGGCAGGCTGTCCTCAAGCAGCTGACAGGTTGAGAATTTCTTACAGAAAGTTCTGAATGAATAAAGCTAATTAACAAATGCATGGCATAAAGCAACAAGAGGCAGCCGTCAGTTCAGGAAGATGAGCAGGACTGACTGTAGGAGGTAGTCATCACAAATTAGGCCCAAGGAAAACCTGTCAGTATAGCAACCTGTCAGGAAAACACCTGAATCTCATTTCCACCCCTACTAAGCTCGGACTTTCAAGGCAAATATAACTCAGTGGAACATGGAGCTTAGAAAAGGGATCAATAGCCAACCAATATAGATTCACTTCCCATTGAGGAAGTTATTGTTGGATGAAATTCAGAAATATCTTAGGAGGAGTGATTTGGTTAGAAATAGTCAACAAGAATTTAAGAGAAAATAGAGGGGTCGGATTTCTTCTTCTTAGCATGTAGGATTTCTCAAAGAAATCACTGCTACTGTCAGCACAGAAGATAAAATGTGTGGCTAATTTTTAAATTTTTTTAAACAGCATTTCAGCTGTCTCTGTGGAGAGGTGTACTGGGTCTGGCTGGGATGGGGTTAATTTTTTTTTTCACAGCAGTTCATATGTGCCAGTATTTTAGATTGGTGACCAAAACCAACGCCGCTAACACACTCATGTTTAGTGGTTGCTGAGCAGTGCTTGCACAGTGTCAAGGCCTTCTCTGTTTCTTACTTGGCCTCCCCAGTGAATAGATGGGGGGTGGGGGGTTGTGCCCAGGAGACTGAGAGGGCACACGACCAGGCAGATGACTTGAACTAGCCGAAGTGGTATTCCCTGCCATATAACACCATGCTCAGCAATAAAAAGGGAAAAGAGGATGTATTAGGGAGGTTAGCCATCTTTTTGCTCAGGAACTGGCTGGGCATTGGTCTGCCCGTGGGAGGTGATGAGTGATTGTCTTCACATCACTGTTTGGTCTTGTTTTCTTTCTTCTTCCACTTGTCCTTTGCTTATTAAACAATTTTTATTTCTTGATTTCACTCTTCCTTTCCTCTTCCCCCATCCCACTGGGGGTGGAGGGGAGTGAGCCAGTGGCTATGTGGGGCTTAGCTACCCACTGGGGCTAACCCACAACAAGAGGGTAAGGGGACAGATAACTCGCTGCATAGATAAATGGCTAGAAAATAAAACTGTTGAGATATGCAAGGAATCACAGGAATCAATATTCCTTAGGCAGGAAAAAAGGTATGCCTGAGTCCGAGAGCAGGATTTATAGCTGTAGCATCCGTTCATTTATCTTTAGACCTATTTAATTTCCTATATGGATTAAAAATAAATAAATAAAAAAAATAAACTGTGAATGTGATTCCAGTTTAGTTAGTAAAATTATGCCTTCAATGCTAATTTACATCCCCAAAGTTATAAGCTTGGCCAAGATTTTTTTTTTCTTTGCACTGTAGTGACAGAATATGTTAGGTATTTGAAAAAAAACCACAGGAAGTACATACATCAGTAGTGTAATAGTTAGCTCTAGATTGTGCTAATTACAAAACATTATTACACATTCTGCCTGCTTAACATATCTTCTTCAATCTAATCCACTTCAGGAAAAAAATTAGAATATCTCAACATGTCTGATTAAACATTAAAGAGAAGAACCAGCTAGTGTTTTCAGAACTTAGAGGGTTTTTTCTTTTTAAAGATGAATATATTTAGAAGCACAGTAAAGAACAATGCCCTAGCTACTAAAAAAGGTTAAGTACTTGCATAATGTTTCCATCCCTTCATTTTCTGAAAGAAGCCTAATAATAATAATTACACTTTATAATAGAATTTAGAGGCTGCCTAACTGTGTTTTGATTTCTTAGGATTAGCAGTTGGTGTTGTAATTGTTACTCCTTCTGATTGCGAGAGGCACAGCATTCAACCGGTCAGTTCTCATTTAGCATTTCACATGCTGCATCCTTTTTGAGACTGATTTACAGGTAATGAAGTAATCTATATTTAGATATTTTTCAGAGGATGATTCTTTTGGTACTTTTAGTTGGAAGTTAAATATGCACTTTCCAGGTACTAAATGAATAATGCTGCTAATATGCATAAAGTTATGGGATTTTTTTTTAAGCTGGGATTTAAAGTGTTAGTTATTTTTAATTGTGTTAGAACAGAGACCAGAAAATAGACTCACATCTCTGTGTTGTATTTAGTTGGAAAATTCACCCTTCTAACACACATGGTATGCAAGAGCAGATCAACGATTAGATTCATAAAATGGAATATTTGAATAGTGATTAGGTGCTGAATCGATACTTACTTATGTCAAACAAATCTACTAACTTGAATTTTTTTATATTAGATAGCACCTATCTCTGACATTTATCAAAGTATGACTGAGAAAGGAAAGATGGCCATGATCAAGGTTTCCACTTTTCCTCTGAGTTTCTCTTTTCCGTAATGTAAGTTAAAGTACAGTTCTGCTCTTCCTCAGTAACAAATAACATTGCCTTGCAGCTCCACAACAGTCAGGGACAAATTCCCACCGATCTCCTAGGAGGCCAGGATTTCACCATTAAGATTGAACACAAAATATAAAGCAATAAATTTTATTTCAGCTTATCCAACATTGATATGTACTGTTTTAAACATCACAGAATTGTGTAATTGTTTGCTGGAGGGGATCTCTGGACATCACTATCCCAACGCTCTAATCGAAGCAGGCTATTGCCAAGAATAGATTGGTTCCTTCAGCATGGCTTGGTCTAACGCAATCTTGAAGGCTTCCAAGGAGGGAGGTTTCATAGCCCCTCTGAGCAATCCATTCCAGTGCTGCACCATGCACAGTGAATTTTCTTTCCTGATGTTCACCTGACCCTCCCAAGCTGCAATCTGCCACTGTTGCTCCTTCTATTAGTGCTCCTTGCACTAACCAGAAAGGTTTAGCTCCGTAACTTCACAACTGCCCTTCAGGTAACTGCAGGCCTGTGCTAGACCACAGTTTAGCCTCCTCTTTGCCAGACTAAACAAGCCCAGCTTTCTTGGCCTCCCCTCCTAGGGGAGCTAGACTGTGAACCCTAGTAACTTCCTCTGGGCAGTCTCCAATTTATCTACATCTTTCTTGAACAGGCGAGCTCAAAAGTGAACCCAGTCTACTGGTGTAGCCTCACCAGTGTCCAGTAGAGGGAGAAAACAACAACTCTTGATCTAGTGCCATGATCTTGTTATAACAAAGTATGCGGTTTGCAATTTTGTCAGCCAAACTCAGATATTCATAATGTAGGCATCCACATCTGAGCCCATGCTATGTTCTTCTTCTATAATCAATGGTAAAATGAGTTGCTTAAGATTCCATCCACCCTCCCTGCTGTAGTGTTATCCCTTACAGTGAGGAATGCCTATTTCTAGCCTTTGATAACAAAGGATATCACCCTGGGGTGATACCTAGTCCCTTGTTAGATATCCTGAGGTTTCTAAGGCTGGTACAGGACATGTCAGATGTCTCTATATCTTAGAATCAACACTGAAATAGTGATCCTGGAAGAGATACTATGCAAGAGATGCTGGATCTACTGGAGATACACATCCTGTATACAAGCTGTATGTGGTCATTATGCAGTGACCTTCTCTTGTAGATAGGTATGCTAAAGTTCTAGCTGTATTTAGGTTGGGGTAAACACATTCTACATGTATAAATGCCCTGTACTATTCTTACCTTCATTTCGTGTCTTACTGGATTACAGTGAAATGAATTTGATCTGTAACACTCTATTTACATTTCAGTGCTGGGCTAGTTGCATTTGATTTCCCTTATGGTACTTCAAATAGTATGAGATATAGAGCACAACAAAGGAAAAGCTTTTTGTTCTTTGGAATAAAAGTCAAAGGACTTTAGTATTAGTAATAATAAACGTGAATGTGGTCAGATGGAGCTTTCATACCCTCCTCTTTTCTATTATGTCTCCAAGAATAAAGAGTTATGGCTTTGAAGTACTTAAATTTCCAAATAATTGTATCTACCAATCTTTTGATTCCATATTACTTGCAGACAGCTACTAATGTCTATGCAAATCGGTGCAGTTACAAAGGTCCACCTAGACAGAACAAACGTAGGGCGTGAGAATTACTTTTGCTGTTATCCCTGTGTATTTTAGGACATGACGGTTTCTAAGGGTATGGGAGCACCTAAAGATACATGCACTGACATAAACAGTTTCACAGTAACTTATAATGGATTAATGCTAGGAAAACTATTCTGCTACAGCTATACAAACAGCTCGCCCCTGTGTAATGATTTCAGGAAGAATATCTTCTCATACCAGAGGGTTGTTTAATGCGCATCTTTATTTTTCGTTGACAGTGAATTCATCCATTCCAAAGGGCAAGTACAATGTCTATGGACATTTAGGCCCCATTTGAGTGCTCAGAGTAGAACCAAATGGGAAGTAAATGGTCTTGTTATGGACTCAAGGTAAATTCTACACTGATTAAATAGACCGTAGTGCCTCAGTGAGAGAAAATGGTTAACAGCAGTAAGGGCGGAAAAAAGCTGTTCAAGTGATAATATCTTCTTAAAAGTGCCCTCTTTGCCACTTCAGAAATATAAAATTAAGCCTGATGAATTTAGGACCTTGATTATAGCCTCCACCATGAAGAACTTGCAGAAATATGAACTGCTATCAGGTAAATTGGTGTTTAAGTGCTATCACCTAATTTCACAGAGTACACATTATTTACCCTAACTCTTTCCAAACCTTTCTGCTGGTCTGTGTTTGTATATGCTGTTGCCTGCTCTGTCATCTATTAATCCACTTGAGAGACTACTTTCTGTGTTGCCTCCCACAGAGCCTGAGTATCACACTCCTGAGAATTAACACTAACAGCTCTAATTCTTAGTGTTCTAATTGTACTTTGAAATAAAAGGTAAAAATCTCATTTTAATAAAATATGAAATAAAATAGCCTTCTAGATAAAGAAAACCTTCCTCCTTTGTTGACTCTTCTATTTTCAAAATATTTTAAGATTTAGAGGACTTCTGTTGCAAAATAACTGAAAGATCTGTATCACCTATATATAACACAAGGTCAGAGCACATTCATAATTTATCACATAAATTTTCAGGACATTTGAACACGTGATGAATGAACTGTAGAACAGAATTTTCTGTGGATAATCCAAATGCTTCCTCTGAAAGACCCATCTAGTAATTAACATTTTTATTTCTTTAATTTTAAATTGATTATCCATACTGCCTAGCTGAATGGGATGATCTTCACACATGGTCCTTTTTTGATATTTATATCATGAGATTGTTCTCAAGATAAGGGACAAAAAGAAATTATAAGGACACATCTCTATGTTACCTGCAAATCAGAAGACCTGTGTATGCTCAGCTTTCTCATTTCTTTCTGGCATCCTTTGTTTAAAGCAATGTGCATCAATATATTTTTTTGCATAGTAAGTTATCACAGTTCTGTGCTCAAGAATTAGTATTATTCTGTAGATTTTAATTAGTTTGCCCACTGGGAAATGAAATGCTTTAGTGTGTAGACAGGGAAGTAGTGAATGAAAATGGATTCTCATGGAGATTTCCTACCAAAAGTTTACATTTATTTTATGTAAACTTGGTGGCCAGTTTTTAATTCTTGCAGTATTTAGTTTATACTCACATTTATTTAGTGCAGATTTTCTTGAAACTGATAGCAGTGATAATCTAACGTTCAGAAAATGATTGCCAGCATTTTTGCTAAATGTGGTTAGTCCATCTTTCCATGCATCTGTACACAATGCCAGCTAATACTGCTACACTAGTTATGAAATCGAACAGACATTGATAAAGCCATCAATCTAAATGTGAATAGCTTATACAGCTTGAACACTACTCTCTGGTACATAAGCTACTACCCTAGAAAATAATAATGTGTCTGTGTTTAGCAATTTTAGAATAAGCCATCATTCATGGACCACTACTCTCTCTCTTTTTTACCTGTTTCTATGATTTCTGCTCCATGAAACTATTGAAATTTTCATATTGGTTTTTCCATGTTACTTCAGATCCCTGTTCTCTACTATCATTTTCTTGATCCTCTCTGTTGATACTATTGACCAAACGCCACTTCTGATGCCTGTTGACATCCTACATTACTTCCTTCAGTGTTACTCATTCCTGTTCAGTGAGGGTTTTCTACCTTCATACTTATGGTTTGCCACCTTATTATCCTCTCTGCCGGTCAGCAGTGGGAAGCTCTTATGGTAAGCTTAGATGGTTTTACACCTTCAGTTACTAACTTTGTAAACATCTCCAAGAGTGGTAACTCTTCCTCATGTCTTTTCCCCTCCTTTCAGTTCATACCATCTGTCCCTCTGCCATCTTTTCTGTCCTTAAACTAATCATGTCTAAGACAAGTTTCTATCATCATCTCCTCACTTTTGCAACTTAAAATTTTTATGTTGTCTATATTGAACCTCTCATGTCTATGTCTCTTTCGTACCTGATGTTCTCCAGAGTGTTCTGGGTAATATGCACATACACAAACTTCTGCAGGAGTCTACCATTCTCAGTTAGCTATCTGTATGCCCTAGGGACCCTGGTTTCATTTTTTAATCTGAGGTTTCATGACATAGCTGAATGATCCCAGAGCATACTACCATGGGGAGGGTAGCCTCCATTCCTGGCTACAGGGTGACATTTCTTTCTTGTGTTTCTTGTGAGAAGGCACATGTGACCCCTCAGTAAGCTAGGTCAGACTGGCAGAATCACAGGATGGCTGAGGCTGGAAGGCACTTCTAGGGATCATCTAGCCCAGCCCTATCTTCACAGCAGGGTCAGCTAGAGCACGTTGCCCAGGACTGCATCCAGTCAGATTTTTAGTATCTCCAGTGATGGAGACTCCACAATCCCTCTGCACTACCCAGTTCAACCACACTCATTGTTTGATCACCCTCTCAGTAAAAAAGTCATTTTCTATGCTCAGACAGAATTTCCTGTGTTTCAATTTGCCTCCATCGTCTCTTGTCCTTTCACTGGGCACCACTGAAAAGAACCTGGCTTCGTCTTCTTTGCTCCCCTCTTTGGATATTTATACCTAAGAGGTATAAATATCAGCACGGTTAAGATCCCCCTGAGCCTTCTCTTCTCCAGGCTGAACAGCTTCACCTCCCTCAGCCTCTTCTCCTATGTCAGATGCTCCAGTCCCTTAAGGATCTTTGTGGCTTTTTGCTGGACTTGCTCCAGCGTGTTCATGTCTCTCTTGTACCAGGGAGCCCAGAACTGGACACATCACTCCCAATGTGGTCTCATTAAGGCTCAGAAAACTGCTGAATCTCCTGTGTCCATCTGTGGTGTTGGGTTATTTCAAGTTCCCCATGAGGACCAGGGCCTGTGGAGTTAAGGCTTCTTCCAGTTGTATGAAGAAGTCCTCATCTATTTCTTCCTGATCAGGAAGTCTGGTAGCAGACATACAGTTAATGTCACCCATGTTAGTCTGCCCACTAATGCTGATCAGCAAGCTCTCAGCTGGCTCACTACCCTGCCATCAGTAAAGCTCCACGCATCCTCACTGCTTTCTCACGGAAACGACAACTTCCCCTCCTTGTCATCCTGGTCCATCCTTCCCAAAAAGCCTGTATCTATCCATGTCAGCACTCCAGTCATGTAAACTATCCTTCCATGTCTCCCTCATCCCAGTGAGGCTGTAGCCCTGCAACTGCACGCAGACTTCTAATTCTTCCTGTTGTTCCCCATGCTGTAGCACACAGCACTTAAGAAAGGTACACAGTCATGATGATTTCCCAGAAGAGATATGAGCACTTTCTCAGTAATGCTGGCCTCTTGGCAGTTCCTTATTGTGCACATTCTTGGGGTGGGCCCCTTCTGCCCTGTTCTGTTGATTACAAGGTGTCGTGGTTTAACCCCAGCCAGCAACACAGCACCACGCAGCCGCTCACTCGCTCCCCCCCCACCCAGT
>JAVKLA010000057.1:14418659-14435591 GCA_034782735.1 Sagittarius serpentarius | reverse complement strand
ATGAGGTCTCCCCGGAGCCTTCTCTTCTCCAGACTGAACAAACCCAGTTGCCTCAACCTTTCTTCATAGGAGAGGTGCTCTAGTCCTCTGATCATCTTCGTGGCCCTCCTCTGGACCCGCTCCAGCAGCTCCACATCCTTCCTGTGATGGGGACCCCAGGCCTGCACGCAGTATTCCAGATGGGGCCCCACGAGGGCAGAGTAGAGGGGGGCAATCACCTCCCTCGCCCTGCTGGCCACCCCTCTCTTGATGCAGCCCAGGAGACAGGTGGCTTTCCGGGCTACAACCACACACTGCTGACTCATGTCAAGCCTCTTGTCCATCAGGACCCCCAAGTCCTTCTCTGCAGGGCTGTTCTCAACGGATTATTCTCCCAGTCAGTACACGTCTGGGATTGCCCCGTCCCGAGTGCAACACCTGGTGCTTGGCCTTGTTGAACCTCATCAGGTTGTCATGGGCCTCCTTTTCAAGCCTGTCCAGGTCCCTTTGGATGGCATCCCTTCCTTCCAGCGTATCGACTGCACCACTCAGCTTAATGTCATCGGCAAACTTGCTGAGGGTGCACTCAATCTAGCTGTCTATGTCATTGATGAAGATACTGAAGAGCACCGGTCCCAAGACAGACCCCTTGGGGACACCACTCTTCACCAGCCTCCACCTGGACATAGAGCCATTGACCACAACCCTCTGGCTGCGACCATCCAGCCAATTCTTTATCCATCGAATAGTCCACCTTCAAATCCATATATCTCCAATTTAGAGATAAGGATGTGGTGTGGGACCATGTCAAAGGTCTTGCAGAAGTCCAGATAGATGACATCCGTTGCCCTCCCTTTATCCACTGATGCCGTCACTCCATCATAGAAGGCCACCAGGTTGGTCATGCAAGACTTGCCCTTGGTGAAGCCATGCTGGCTGTCTCAGATAACCTCCTCCTCCTTAATGATTGTATATATTTTGTCGTAACCATTTTGTGTCAATTCCTTGTTTCAAGAATTCCAATAATTACCATAGGAAACAGAAGGCGTTTTTTTGCAGATTCATTTCTGGGGTACTTTTTGCCTTAATGGCCAAGTGTAAGGATGCAGCGTTACTGACAGTGCACTGATTTTCCAAAAGTTCTCCATTTACTTGCAACATCTCTTGCTTACAACTAACCAACCCCAAATATGAAGTCAAATCAAGAAAGATCCTTCCCTAGCCCAAGAACAACTACAAGGTTATTTAGAGGGTTATCGAGATCTTACGTAGTTGATGTTGACAACTGGTTTGGTTTAATTTCTTGCTTACCTGAATAATAGAAGATATTATCACAGGATCATTTATATATTTATATAAATTAATTTCCTGTTAATGCAGAGACATAGGAGATCAACAGTGGTCTTGATCCCTCCCATTCTATACCATGTATTTGTTGTTGCTTGCAATGTATTTCTTAAATATCTTATGGGCTGGAGGAAAACATTTAGCACTTTGTGATTTGTAGGATTTGTTTAATGTTCCTTTTGTCCTGGTGTTTTCCTTCTTTCATCGTTTCCAGTGATTATGAGGATTTAGATGAGTAAAAGTAAGGGGAAAGGACGGTGAAATTTGAATTCCCACATGCTAATGTTTCCAAATCTCGTTTTGACATAATCTCAGATTCTCAAAAACTGTCTGGTTCATCTAGAAAAATTTAGTCACTTTCACAAAAGTCTTTTCTGTCACTGCTAGCTCTACATGGGCATGTGACATTCTTCAGTAGCTGAAATTGCCTGCTCTAAGGAAATAAAATGGGTTGTTGATACATAATGACTTCATTCTCAATATCTGAATTGTGATTAATCAGCAGAAAAAATATAAATCTGTTTGTGTGACCCAAGGGCTAAAAACAAATCAAAGCAACCAAACTTCTAGCAATACATTTTCAGTAACTGTAGTATCATTTAACTAGTCAATTTTTTTAATTCATATTTTTCAGCAACACCCAGTTGCTAATCATAGGGAATCCTGTGAGACATGTTACTAAGAAAAAAAAAAAAAATTGTTTTTCATATTTTTTTCCTGAAATTGAAAAATTCATATTTGAAGTCTCTATTTTGGAGACATATCTGCCTGCTGACATTTATTATACTGTATGGGTTTATAATTGTTAGTTTGTTTGCTTTTAAGAACTCCAATTGAGAACAAAACTGGAATATGCTTTCAAAAATCATATAACGTTTGTACTTAATAAGTAAGTCCTTAGAAATTAATATTTTGGATTTTATATACAAAGCTTTGCACTGATAAATGTTTTAACATTATTCATTTAGAAATGTGAACACCTAGTTAGCTAATTTTAAGGGCAGCAATTTTAAAGGCTAAGCAGAAAACATAAAGGCTTCAGTTCTAATATTTAAATAGAAAACAGGTCACAACATAATGTCACATATAAGCCTGCACTATCTCAAAATATGCCACCAGAAATTGCTATTTTATCACAGTAATCTGTCTTCACCAAGAACTACAAATAACATCATGTTAGAGCTGAACCTTCACTGATGACCTGATCAAATGGCTAGTACTTACCAGTTCTTTCAATTGCTTTTGATTGGCTGTGAATGAGGCTGAAATTGCCCAGGGTATTTTTTTTTTTTTCATCAGGAAAAAACGGTATCTCATGCCCTGTGAATTAACACATTGACAATTCCATTGTTTAACTGAAAGGAAGACTTGAGATTCTGTTATCTAGTGTTAATGCCTGCTTCCTTTGTATTTGCTAACAAACACCATTAAATGTTTTTGTTATTGGCCTTTTTTATTAATGAATGCTGGAGTGGAATAACAATAGCAAGAGCAGTAATTACCACCATCTAACACTCTTCTGTAACTGTAAAATGATAAAACTATACCTGTTCTTGCTAAAAGCAATCTGTAAAAATTACAATTAATTTCAAAACTATAATGAACCATACTAGAAATAACAGTAAGTAAAGCTTGTTTAAAAAAAAAAATCGTGAAATTACTTTGAGGGAGTCCTTTAAAATGTCACTGCTACACATCAAGTCATTCTGTAGCCTTCAATATCATCTTTTCCATCTTACTATTATAAATCTACAGAGTTCTATGTCCTGAGCACTCCCATGGCATTCCTTATTCATTCACAGTCAGAAAGAAATGTTCAGTTTTATCACTGCAAGATATTCATGTAGATCTCTGCTGGGTTTTTTTTTTAGCAACTAGTACTGCATTTATTTCTTTTTTATTATGTAGGATGCCAACAGGTACAGATACTTCTACAGGACTTTTTGTCCTATAACTCGTTGCAAGGAATTAAATAGATTCAAATCCTGAAAACATAGATTCATAGCTATCATAGCATTATCCAAGAAGCCTTATAGCCCCTATGCACTTCCTACCCACAGTTCATGAGAAACAAGAAGTACATGTAAGGAATAAAACATTTAAATGACACCAGCCTCCAAATCCTCTTTTCATCCAGGAATGACAGTATTTGAGCTTGGGAGGGGATCCTTGTGCATATGAGGGACACAAACTGGACTTATTTGACTTTTTTTTCATTGCTCTTTAAAAATAATAAATTATTTTTGTCTCATAACAAAATAGTTACGTGCAGCAGACAAGATCTATGATCTTGAGATATGTCCATGGATACTACATTTTCCAAAGCATTACCTCATGGCAGTCACCAAGGAGTCCTCATATTGGTAGAAGGGTTCAGGGAATAGCAGTGTGAGAGCAGAGTGAAAAGGGAAAAAAAAATAAGATGACAATTTTCTTTAGAAGGTCACAGGAGCCAAAAAAGAAGAGACTACTTATAGCAGATTTTCCTATGCAGAAATATTAGTCCTAAAATACTTATTTTATTCTACTGCAAAATAAACGTGTCCCCTAATGAAAGACCATTTGGTTCTGCATGACTCAGAGAAAACTAATTTCTGTCACAGGTTAATTTTTGTAACTGAATAAAATTTAGACTAATCAGAGGTTTATACCAAGATAATACATTACCTGGGCATAACTAAGAACAGTGAGATTATAGCCAAATGACAATAAAACCAAACAAAAATGAATTAATCTCATAACTGTTAAGAGATAACACTTTTCATAGATTAACATATTAATATGATATCTTTTAATATGAAGGGAAGATGTAATAGTTGATGACCTTTTAGACACAGATGATTGGATCTTAAAAGGAGAAAAAGATAAATAACGCATCTTAAAAGGAGAAAAAGATAAATAACACAACTTCCAAGGTGCCAGTAAGAATTGTCTTCCAAGGTTAACTTAACCAGCCAATGTATCTATAACAGTTACATAAGAATAAGCACCTAAAGTAAGAGACCACTCATGCAAATGTAATAGACCACTCTCAGGATGGTAAGTTCAGAGGACAGATTACTAGACATTATGAAAAATTAATTTTTAATCATTAATCTTTCCAGCAAGGCCAGTTGTGTATTTTCTATTTACAAGAAGCACAAAAAGCTTATCTACCTTTGAATGCAACTATTTTTAGGGTAGCACAGGAATTTATCTAAAGCAAACAAGTTAAAAAGTACCTCATTTTAACAAAAATAAAAGTCATCAAAAATAAGCTAGATGTCAAAAGTGTGACCTGGGTTTACAGAATCATGACAGTGTTTCTCCAATGAAAGCTTGCAGGTTTTTCAGGATATAGTATGGCACCAGATGTTAAAATTTATCCAAGAATCTCTGGAGTCAAAAAAGCAATTATACTTTATCATTCATCTCTCCTGTTTCAGAATCTCATTACCAGAGTTTACAGAAATATTTGTGCTGTAAATACTACAGGTGCTACTTTAGGAAAAAGTTTTGATTGCAGAAAAGGTTTTTCAGGGATGTGAAATTGCTTTGATACATATGAACACAGGCATAAATAATATACGGAGTAGAAAACAAAATTAACATTTTACTTATGTCTCTGGCTTGTTTGCTGATATTAGCTTTAGTGTTTACTACAGTTTTAATGTTCTTCCATTACAAATCTCCCCAAAGCCTCTGTCTCGCAGACATTTATGTCTGTGCCTAACTTCTTTGAACAAAGTCATCCCTTCAGTAAAACTGAGATGATAAAATCAGGCACCACTGAACAGATTAAATTCTTGTACATTCAAGGTTGAATTCAGTTTCTGCTAAACTTGGTCAATCACTCAAAGGTGTAGTATGGTCTGTAGGCCAGAGAACTAAACATGGTGCCCCTCCAGAAGCAATATGACTTTTGACAATGGCTTACAAAATTATCTAATTGCATCATGCCTCCAAAGAGCCATTAGCTTAAGAGTAGCAAAGAGAAACTTGATAAAATACGATTCTTTTCATGACAAATTAGTATGTTAGAAATACATTTTATGGCTTCAAAATTGATTTTTTTTTTTTTTTGCAGAGTGCATATGGGGTTATAGTCATATACACATTCAAGTTTGTGTGTCAGTAGTGTCATGGATAACTGGAATTCAGAAAACAGATCATACCACATATACATGAGGAATTGTTTTCAGTAACAACAACTGAAATAAAGTAGCAATGATTGGCAGATACCAAGGTGAGGGAAAAGATTTTCTAACTGGCTTCAACATAATGGGATTGACTTTGAACACACAAGTCAGCATTTTTTGTACCCTTCTTGTACCCAAGCAGCCAGGGATAAGGTTAGGAAAACTAAAGCCCTAATAGAATTAAATCTGGCCAGGGGTGTCAAGGGTAACAAGAAAAGCTTCTATAGGCACATTGGTGATAAAAGGAAGACTAGGGAAAGTGTGGGCTCTCTCTGTAAGAAGAGACCTGGTTACCCGGGACGTGGAGAAGGCTGAGGTACTCAACAACATTTTTGCCTCAGTCTTCACCAGAAAGCGCTCCAGCCCACCACCCAAGAGGCAGAAGGCAAAGGCAGGGACTGGGAGAATGAAGAACCACCCACTGTGGGAGAAGATCAAGTCCGAGACCATCTAAGGAACCTGAAAGTGCCCATGGGACCTGATGAGACTCATCCATAGGTCCTGAGGGAACTGACATGAAGTGGCTAAGCCACTACCCATCATATTTGAGAAGTTGTGGCAGTCTAGTGAAGTTCCCACTGACTGGAAAAGGGGAAACATAACCCCCATTTTTAAAAGGGGAAGAAAGGAAGACCCAGGGAACTGCAGACCAGTCAGTCTCACCTCTGTGCCTGACAAGATCAAGGAGCAGATCCTCCTGGAAACTATGCTAAGGCACATGGAAAATAAGGAGGTGATTGGTGACAGACAACATGGCTTTACTAAGGGAAAATCGTGCCTGACAAAATTGGTGGCCTTCTGTGACAGGGTTACAGTGTTGGTGGATAAGGGAAGAGCAACCAACATCAGCTGCCTGTACTTGTGCAAAGCACCTGACACTGTCCCGCACGACATCCTTGTCTCTAAATTGGACAGACATGGATTTGACGGGTGGACCACTCGGTGGATAAGGAATTGGCTGGATGGTTGCACTCAAAGACTTGCGACCAACGGCTCAACGTCCAAGTGAAGAGCCGTGATGAACAGCGTTCCTCAGGGGCTGGTAGTGGGAACGGTGCTGTTTAATGTCTTTGTTGACAACATGGACACTAGGGTTGAGTGCACCCTCAGCAAGTTTGCCAACAACACCAAGCTGTGTGGTGCGGTCAACACGCTGGAGGGAAGGGATGCCATCCAGAGGTGCCTTGACAGCCTTGAGAAGTGGGCCTGTGCGAACCTCATCGAGTTCAACAAGGCCAAGTGCAAGGTCCTGCACATTGGTTGGGGCAGTCCTGAGCACAGACACAGGCTGGGCAATGAGTGGACTGAGAACAGCCCTGAGCAGAAAGTCTTGGGGGTGTTGGTTGATGAGAACCTGAACATGAACCAGCAATGTACACTCGCAGCCCAGAAAGCCAACCGTATCCTGGGCTGCATCAAAAGAAGTAAGACCAGTAGGTTAATGGAGGTGATTCTGCCCCTCTGCTCTCGTAAGACCCCACCTGGAGTTCTGTGTTCAGCTCTGGGGCCCCCAACATAAGAAGGACATGGACCTGTTGGAGCAAGTCCAGAGGAGGGCCACGAAGATGATCAGGGGGCTGAAACACCTCTCCTCTGAAGACAGGCTGAGAGAGTTGGGGTTGTTCAGCCTGGAGAAGAGAAGGCTCCAGGGAGACCTTACAGCAGCCTTCCAGTACCTAAAGGGGGCCTACAGGAAAGTTGGAAAGGGACTTTTTGCAAGGGCATGTAGTGATAGGACAAGGGGTAATGGCTTTAAACTGAAAGAGGACAGATTTCGATGAGATGTAAGGAAGAAGTTCTTTACAGTGAGGGCGGTGAGGCACTGGAACAGGTTGCCCAGAGAGGCTGTGGATGCCCCATCCCTGGCCGTGTCCAAGGCCAGGCTGGATGGGGCTTTGAGCAACCTGGTCTAGTGGAAGGTGTCCCTGCCCATGGCAAGCGGGTTAGAACTAGATGATCTTTCAGGTTGCTTCCAACCCAAACCATTCTATGATTCTATGATTGTATGAATTTCTGGTCAAAGAGTTAGCAGAGGAGGTACCTGTCCATTTCAGTCACCATCTGAAAGGTTTCAATTGTCAAAGGAAACTAGTTAAACACATGCCTATTTCAGGTCAAGGAGCCAGCTCTTCGACTTAAAAGGATGCTGAGCCTTGAGGTAATAAAAAAAGTAACAGGTATATTAAAAAGATAAATTTTTGTTGCTTAGAGGTATTTTTTCTTTGAGGAAAAAAATAAAAAAAAAGTGCCTTGCTTATTTGCAAGTTCAGGAATTGATTGAATTTGTGCTTCATTATGCAAATTCTTTATTTAACAGTAAAACAAAAATAGAAAAGTCAGTGGAACTAAAGATTTTATTCATGAAATGTTAGGTAAAAAATTATGGTTACCAGACCAAGATTAACACTGCCACATTGAGTTATATAATTTTTTGTCTCACAGATTTTATAATAAAGTTTGTAATTTTCCTTGTATATAATCCACTAAAGTTATTAATGAATGCTAACAATGTTCCTCTATTACATAACTGGGAAAGATGGAGAGACTATAAGCCATTGTCAAAGGTAACAATACCTGTATTTACAATTAAGGTGGCCAGGATGAGAACTCATTTATTATTAGTATTTGGTGGAGCCCATATGCTCATTTAGACACTACCGCAGAGTTTCTGTTTATTGGTTAGCGCAAAGCTGTCAGAATACTTTTTAAAGAATATCTTGGTTTTCATTTTGTTGTTATAAAATGAAGGTACAAATGCAGCTGAACAGTTGCAGAATTGTATTTGCTTGATAACATCTTAATCGGGAAGCTTTCTCAGATCCAAAACAGACAGAGGAGGCAGAATTACACTGGAGTGGGAAATTGCCTGGTAGTTATCACCTTCACCTGAGAAAGTAGAGACACAGACTTGGATGCTAACTTTGGTTAGCAAATGCGGACTATGGTCATAAGGACAGATACAATCTCTTTTCCACTAGCCTTCTCTCTCAAGAAATAAATTAGAAAGCGCTTAATCCCCAGCCAGAGAGACAAGAGCCTGCATATTGCATGCCAATTCTCTCCAGCCACTGGATTATAACTATTTTGGGTGAGATCCATTCTTTTTGGATTTTCTTGTCTATTTTTTCCAAATGAAAGAAGAAAAGAGATTACAATCTCATCCCAGTAAATTATTTAACCTAGGTTAGTAAAGAATATTTCACAACTGTTCTTATGTCTGTATAAGGCAATTAATTTAATATAACTGTGGAAAGTCTGCATCTAACGTAAGTGAGAACTGGCACACTAACATATGGGCTTCCTGACTTTTGGGCACCTAATTCATAACAATTAATTTTTCTTAATTGATTAGGATTCACTACTAATGGGCGACATAGATTTGTTAAAAGTGGAGGTACTGCTTTGTTGGAAGGCATGGCTGCAGGGGGTCCCACAGCAATGTCTGTAGAGGCTCCTGCCCTGCTGCTTAGTGCTGAGTACAGGAGCTCTCTGGCTGAGTGCACTGGAGGGCACAGCCTGAAATGGATGAAGAGCAGAAATAAAGCATAGAGTCACTCCCTGCAGAGTCATTAAAAAAATGCACTAATTATCTCTGTGGAGAGACCTGCTAGGGAGTCAGTTGGGTAGTGCACCAAGGAAGGAGGGAGAAGGATTCAGGGCTGAGATCACTCGAGCCTGGCTGGGGCAGAACAGTCTGGGGATAGGGATTACAAAACTGCAACACATTTTAAGCAGAGAACCAGGTTGGGATAGTACCTAGAAGAAAGATCTGGTGAGTACTGTGAGAGGTAAAGGTATTGAAGTGTCCTGGAAGGTGAATACAGAAATACCATTTTTGGTGTCCCTGAGCATTTGTTGTATGTTCTATTCTCAAATTCCTCAAAGTACACCTGAAGCATCTCTTATCACAATTTCTGTAATGGGATTTAAATGGTTTTATTTAATTTTTCTAACTTGGTTTCTTTCTTGTGACTTTTAGACTTTACAGGAGTTAAACATTTGCTGTCTCTTCATGGTCTGTGGTAACACTGTTTACTTGACAAGTCAGCACTGTTAGTACTAGAGTTTTGTTTTTAAATTTATGTTGCAGTTCTGTTCCTGACTGAGCTACCTTACGATGCAAGTCATACACCCTCTCCACATCTCCTTTCGCTAGCCTTCAGAAAACCTATATAGGTAGAAGAAATGGTTACAATATCCTGGTAGGTATGCTACACTATTGTTGTTTGCAAAAATTAATCAAGTTTTTTTTGTGTATTAAAGAGTGTTGTGGTTTAAGCCCAGCCAGCAACAAAGCACCACAAGACTGCTCGCTCACTCCTTTCCCCCCGGCCCTGGTGGGATGAGGAGGAAAAAATATAAGGAAACATACATGGGTCAGAATAATCCTGTAAACTTTCCTTTAGAGTGTTTGCATTACAGAAAAAAACATTTGAAAACACATTTTCCTGTTACTCATGTTATTTCATGTAATTGTCTTTAATGTTATTCATGTTTCCAATTATGCTTTAACTGTTGTTTCATTCTACTGTGTTCATGATCTTTAAGCTGTTGCATAAGAAAATTAGTAGAAATATTTTGGACTATTCCACATTAGCATCTAGGAAGTCACTGAAAATTTTTTATGCATCTTATAAAAACCTAGCAGTTAGAAAATTATCTTTTTTTGGTTATCAGAATATGAGTACCACGTCACTAGGCAAGAATAAGACATTATCTGGAATACTATTTACAGATCTGGTCATTAATTTCAATAAAAGTGGTTAAACATGACTAGATTCACAAGAGGTTACTAGGACTTATGCAGCCTATATTACAAGAATACCTAAAAAAATGTTGCTTCTTTGGCTTTGTAAAAGAAAGCTTGAGGAAGAACATAATTGCTTCCCACAAATATTACTGAGTTTACACCTAGCTTAAAGCTAGTTCTAAAAAGGGACTGCTGTATTTATGAGGGGATTACATTATGCACATGTCTATGAAAGTAGGAAACGGGTTCAAGTTTCTTGTGTAATCCTTACTTTGTGCCAGTTTAATTCATCTCTATACCAATATGCATTTACTTTTGCTGTTCTGTTCTGCACCTTATTGTTCCTTTCTGCCTGGAAGGAACTATTCTTGTTATAGCCTCCTCACACTTTGCATAGTCACTTCCTACAACTTGAAACTAGCAAATATTCCTAGGATTTACTTTATTTACATTGAATTGCCTTCAACAAATCTTCCTTTTTACTGTTTCATGGAAGCTGAACAAAGCCTTCTATGATTCTAACTTTGTGCCTTTTCCCAAGTATACACTATAAGTATTTACTTGGTGGTAAGTATATAAGAGATGTTCAGTAAATAAATCCTATGAATCAGTGTTCTTATTAATATAAAAATTGCTATCTGCCTGTCTTTAAAAATAGATGGTATTATTGTTATTCTTTTTCTATGTAGAGATAATCAGTTCTATATTCCCTAAAAATGTAAGGATCCATTTGCTTCACCTGCAGGTTGGTTTGTTCATTAGCATGTGAACATCTGCTGCTCTGTAATTATTGAATGTACAGAAGGTGGAATATGTACAATGTATGTATAACACCATTTTACCTTGATGAGTCTTTTTTTTTTTGAAGTTAAATATGTGGGTTTTAGAGTCAGGATTTTTACCCTTGAAAATACATGTTAATTGGTTTTGTAGACTGCAGTTTAAAGGCACCCAGGTTTGTTATGTGCAGTTATTGTAATTGAATTTTTGTAGATATTTTTATTAGGTGATTTAGGGAAAAAAGTACAACTGAATCACCCTTCAACTTTATGATAGGAACAAACTGAACTGTATTCAGAGAGGAATGTAATGCTCAGATCATTTCTAAAATGGTGATACAGAACTGTGGGGAGGAATCAGAACCTAGTATCTCAGGTTAATATTGTGGTGTAGAGACCATGTTTTCTATGATATTGAAGTCCCCCTCAGTATAAAATTAATCTTCTTTAATGCACTGAAAAGAGAGAGATTTTGTGCTGTATTACATTATCCGTACATGTCAGAAAAGTTTGTGTATAACACAATACAGATGTAACCACTCTTAACTTGATATTGACTTCATATTTGAAATTTCTATTTTTGGGGAGGGAAACAGCATTGTATTTTTTTATTAAAAATTTAATGTTGTGTCAGCTTTGGTATTACTCAAGATAGACACTTTTTTTATTCCAGTCTGAACAGAAGAGAAAAGGTCTGCCTTGAAGGCATCTGCTGTGAACAAAGGGTTGAGAGTTCAAGACAACTGCTCTGGCTCATTGGTGTTGGGATTTCAATTTGGACCTCCACAGTAGTGCTAAAAAGAGAACAGGAACCCAAGAGAGCTGCTAACTCTGGCAAAGTAAACTCCTCGTACAGTCTTGTTATATTTTTCAAGTTGCTTTAGAGAAATCAGAGTAAGAACCAATGAAAATGTAAGCTAATAATAGTTATGACATTTTTTGTGTCAGTGTTAAGAAGTTAATAAATTGAGGTCCTACTTAAGACCAAGTTATTTCTGGTGCATCAGCTGCCAATGAACATTTCCTTTCTAAAGGAGCAAGAAGAACAGGTTAAAGGCCAAAATTACACACTGTAGTCTTTATATGCTTATTCAGTTTTGCACAGGGTAAAACTACCTGAGCTGGACCAGTGAGAGAACTCTGGAAACTTAGAACTAAAAACAAACCCCAACATATATAGCTCTTTTTTTTTTCTTTTTTTTTTTTTTTTAACTTCCTTAATGACAAATGAGTGATGGGAGAGGAAAGGGGAGCTTATCAGGCCACCAAATTTAGCAATCTGATATACAAAAAAAGTGCCAAGAAAGAGGAGGTAGCCCTGTTTATAGGAAGAAATTCATTTTGGGACAAGAAAAGTAGACGAAAGATTGTTTCAATGAATTCCTAGAACTGAATGAATTTGCCTGTCTTACAGAGCACTGAATGCCTTCCTGAAGTTTGTGTTTGAGTAGTTCATGAGGAACAAGACCAGTTCATGGAAGTGTTCTTGTTATACAGACAGGAATGGAAGAAGAATTAAAACACTTGAAAAGCTTAGGTTTTTAATAAAGTCAGAAAGGAAACTTAAGTTCAAAGTTGAAAGTCACACTTTAAATATCACACCACAAAACTACCAACAGGAGATTAATTTCTTTTTGCCATCATCTACTACAGGAAGAAAAACAGTACCACCCAAGATTTTGACTCTACTACATAGGTCCCGTCATGTAAGTATATTTTGCTATGGTTTTCTGTGGTTTCACATCCATTAAGGATGCCAGAAACCAGGTGATGAGAACACAAAATTGCTGGGAACTGATGTAAAAAAGTGGGGGTGGGTTGGTGGGGGTGGGGAATTTGTAAACTCATGATATGCTCCAGAATGCCAGCATCCTGATTCATGATAATTTTATATAATGGCCTGCAATGGTTATTTTTCTGTTTCTGTTCTGAACTCTTTGCATCCCAGACTATTTACAGTGACATTTCTTTTCCTCCCTGTTTGAACATACACATTCTCTATCCTGTTCACACATTCACAGGAACTCTCCTATGGAGAAGTAATGACAGAATGACCTTTCATTAATGCACAGGTAATTCTTTCTTCCTGGTTTCCGTGTGGTTATTACCCTGACCTGTTCCATGCTGTTATATAGACGGGACTTCTAAATCATGGATTTGTTCTCAAAGTGGTGGGGGGTTCTGATCACTTTTGTTACTCTCTCTCTCTCACTTAGCATGGAGCAAGCCTGCTGCACTGGGCTCTCCAAAGGCATAACCGGACTCCTTAGGTAAGGTTTATCTGCTAAAATATCTACTTACCACTAGTCTAGATACCAGTTGCTGTGTATTGACTATAAAGGTATGCCTAGACAAATAAGCTTGGTATGAAAATTTGAGTTCTATGTAACTGTATTTAGCTCTTTTCTAAATCTCAACAGAGTGCAGCTAAGTTGGGAGGGCAAAGATATATATGTATACATACTTACCTGTACACATAAAGTCTCTTTTGTATTTCTTGTAACAAAATCTACGAAATTCCTGCATGGCTCCTGGACCATAGCTTAGCAGTCTCCAAAAGACATTGATTTAGAAGACTTGCTAATATCTCAAGGATTACACCTCTCTTGAGCTCAATGCCAAAGCTCTCATTTATGTCAACAGCACACAGGGGCAGGCATGATTTTTTAGAATAGATATCTTTTATTTACATGTTTTTTGTTTCTGCTACTGCATTTGCTCAAGGGCTGTAGTCTATATACAGTTTTTGTTGTTCTCATTTAAGGCCACTGACATGGTGGTTAGTCTTTTACTTCATCTCTGACCCAAATCAATGGACAATAGTCGTTATTCATGAGTGGTTCTAACAGCTTTTTTATGGGAAAAGAGAATTAGCATTGTTGGTGTGGTATCATCCTTGAGCTTAAAATAGAAGGCTCTATTTCAACAAATATCAGCTAGAACCTTGCTTGGGTTTACAAGTTCCAAGTGTAAAAGCCAGAACACAGTTTAAGTCTTAAATTTAAGTTGTATGGTGTAAGAATAATAATCCAAATCTAGAAATGTCTTCTTGAGAGTCCTAGTTATAGTCACTTCAGGACAACTATATCTACATAGACATTGGCATCTACTGTGACCTCATCGCAGCCTACAACTTCCTCAAGGGAGGCAGCGGAGGGGGAGGTGCTGATGTCCTCTCTCTGGTGACCAGCGATAGGACACAAGGAAATGGAATGGAGTTGCATCAGAGGAAGTTCAGATTTGACATTAGGAAAAGGTTCTTCACTGAGAGGGTGGTTGGTTACTGGAAGAGGCTCCCTAGGGAAGTGGTCACAGCACCTGTCAGAGTTCAACAAGCATCTGGATGACACTCTTAGTCATATGGTTTAGTTTTAGGTAGTCTTGCAAGGAGCAGGGAGTTGGACTTGATGATCCTTATGGGTCCCTTCCAACTTGAGATATTTTATGATTCTAAGATACTGTAATTTTTCATTCTCCAGATGTCCTTCCAGTCAGCTGCTAGTCTATTGTTCCTGTGTCATATATATCTGCCACATGCAGAAGTCTAGGATATTCTGTGGCTTTTCAGATGACACTCAACATCTATAGACGTGGCAACTACTTCCAGCCCAGTAGTTTCAAACTTCACTTTTTCTTCTGATTCCATACTGCTTGTGGTATTGGCGACCCAGCTGAAAGGAAGGAACTAAGTGACACTTTGTATCCTAAAGCTGGAAAGGAAAACAAATGCAGTTGGGTGCTCTATCTACTTGTCTGTTATAAATTTTTTTTTTCTCCTTTTTTGTCATTTTTTTTTCTTCTGTTTTTTTCAGAAGTACCCATACTATATACCGCATGTGCTGAACACATGCAGAGTTTTCTATTTGCATCCACTGTGTGCAGAGCTAGCCTACTGTTCTGGGATATCTAGGGTCATAGATAGAATGTGGGCTAGTAAGACAGTGAGATTCATCTGCTGTTTCACTCTAGATCCCAGTTTTTCTCTATTGATGATAAAGAAGAATCTAGACAAATAGATTTGATGTGTAAGTCCATAGTATAGATGTCTGAATTTAGTTCTTTCTAAATACCGGGAGACTTCAGGGTAGAACTCAGTGCCTGAGTAGGCAGCGGGGAGTTCTGCTGCATGGGGGTGGCACTTGGCTTAGAAACTGATACTCACATCAAGGAAGTTGCTGATTTAGGCATCTCCAGCATGAGGATGTTGTTGACGGGATCTTTCTAGATCACTTTCCTGAACCTGGAACTCTAATTTTTATTTAAATCTCATTTTCAGTGTGAAAGTATATAGTCTTGCAGTTGTTGAAATTCTTATCCTACTTCATCTTAAGATCATAATAAGTGCCCTGTATACTGGAAATCATACCTATGGCCTTGTCATCCACTGCTGTAAACTGGAGTTCAAATCATACTGACCTGGACAGAAGTACTGTCACTTAAACCAGTTATAAGTCAGTGTAGCTGTACTTAAATTAACCAAATCTTGCCTGATTTCCATCAGCAAAAGATCTATCATGCTGAATTTATTTAAAGTTCAGAGAGTTCTATTGAATTGGTAACTGTAAAGTGGTAATTGCTGTGATATGTGGTATGTAGAAGCCTTCAATATGCTTAACGCCAATTAAAATGCAATGTAATCCTAGATTTTTCTTGCAAATGCACAAGAGATGCTGAATTTTCATTTGTTTGCTTTTTTAGGAAAAGAGAGTATTTATCATTGGTTCTGGAATGTAAGCTAGTTGTTATTGGTTTATATCTGCTGAAGAAAATCAAGGTTTCATTTCATACATTAAGCAGGGTGAATCAGATTGCATATGACACCTCTCCTGTGTGACAAATGGGTTTGTAAAGTATTACTTGCACAGCATAATGGTAATTTGTCTACTCGGTGGCTGTAACAAACGCATTACATTTTTGTTTAACGGTTATAATTCATCATTTCAATACACAAAATACTTTATTTCTCAACAGGGGATAAATAGGATGTCAACATTAAAGTTATATTTGCTTCCCAAAAGCAGTACTACTAATTCACTCTTGTGTCTCCCGTAAGTAGGAGCCAGGCTGTGACTGTGGAACTGCATTTTTAAGAACAGTCAAAAATTATACTGAAGAAAGAACCATGCTGAATGAATGCTCCGTGCTCATTTGACCAAGTGTATTACTATGTGGAGATGTTATAGGACACATTTATTTTTAAGTCTGTTTGAGACAGAAATCATGACTGCTTTATCTACCTTTGTTGATAGGGGCTTAGAGAATATCTAAATATCTAAGTAAACCTAAATGATTAAATCTCTTTTTCTCTGCACAACTCCTTAGAAAGTTTTGCTTACCCATGTCAGCTTAAAAGAAAAATAATCCCTAGCTTCGTTAGACCTTTTAAAATACAATAGTGCAACCAGAGAGAAAAATATTCTCATACTGCGTGAAATATCTGCAATGGAAAGTCTCAGTAGCAATATTTAAGATAAATAGAGATATACACACCCATTGTGGCTTTTCTGTGATGGGCATGTGAGAAAGGTTTGCAATATAATCTATTATACAAAACAAATGTATGATAATCATTATTAATCTCATTTAATGTTACTCTAGGATGATCTCGGCTGGATTTTAAGATCTCAACAGGTTTAACATAGCAGTGGTCATTTTTATATGAGTGAATGGGTAATTAAGAGTTGTAGAATTCTGAAGAGGATATCTTCTAGTTTAGAAAATAAGAAGTAGGTTTAATATTTCTTCAGATGCAGTTTATGTCTTTAATCTTCAAGGCAGAAATTTAGATTTTCCTCATGTGTTTGGTATAGAATAGAATAGAGTATTTCAGTTGGAAGGGACCTACAATGATCATCTAGTCCAACTGCCTGACCACTTCAGGGCTGACCAAAAGTTAAAG
>JAVKLA010000057.1:14390488-14406844 GCA_034782735.1 Sagittarius serpentarius | reverse complement strand
GCCGTGCTGCTTTTCCAGCAGATGTCGGGGTGGCTGAAATCCCCCAGCAGGACGAGAGCCTGCGAGCGCGACGCCTCCCATAGCTGGAGTAAGAAGACTTCGTCCACAGGCTCCCCTTGATCAGGCGGTCTGTAGTAGATGCCAACCACAAGGCTCCCTTTGTTGCCTTGGTGTCTAATCCTTACCCATAAACTTTCAACCTGTTCGTGGCTGTTCTTCAGAGCCAGCTCCTCACACTCTATCCATCTCTTCAGATAGAGGGCAATGCCTCCACCCCTCCTTCTCTGCCTGTCCCTTCTGAACAGCCTGTAGCCATCGATAGCCACACTCCAGTCGTGGGATTCATCCCACCAAGTTTTTATTTAGCTACTGTTTGGTAGACAGCTAGGCCCTTTAGAATGACCTGATCTCAGGTGTCATAAGGCAGCAGGAGGATTACAGATGTTTGTAATGTGCCAAAAAAGTGCGTGGTACTCTGATAGGTAGAAGACTAAGAGGTAGATCATTCTTATTGCCATTTTCCGTATTTTCTGTTGTCAATATGACTAGTAAGCAATATGGAAAGCCTTCTTGGCTTAGAGATAATACGTAAAAGTACTGCAAATTATAGAGCAATTCTCATCTCTAGTCCAGGATTTAATTTTCAGGATAATATTTTAAACATTACACTATTTTTATACTTTTATAAACACTGTAATTATGCCTTTTACAGTTATGTATATTCTGTTTACTGCGCAGGTGTAGAAAAAAGCAAGATAAGTAAAAAGAAAGTAGTAGATGGACTTAGGAACATTTTTTAAGCTGGATAAACTGAGTCATATATCCAATAACGGACTTTCATGCTGAAGGTCTCATATAAATGGTTATTTTGAGGCAGAGAGATTTTTGTGGAGAGGATTGGGACTGTTTCGAAAAAAGGTGAAGGACATATATATTCATGGGCACAATAACAAGGCAGTTTTAACCACTAAAACTATTTAAAGAAAAGCTAAACAGAGAGATCTGGATTTTTTTAGTTGTTCTGATCTATACTGATTTTCATACCTAAAATAAAAATCAATAATGTGACTTCACACCTGTGACTTTGCTTGCTGAAATGTTGTAACACTCCAAGCCTCACTTTAAGCGCTTAGCAGCCTGGTAACAAAATGCTGAACAAAGAACAAAATACATGGAATGTGAAATCTTTAGTGGCAAATGCTTGCCACATATGGGGACTAGTATGTTTTATTCCAACTACACTTTCACTGCAAGTTCAGTAAAACATGAATAGAAAGAGTGTGAAATGTCTTATCAAGTATGTAATTTTCTAGAATGATTTCAATACTTCAAGGTAGGCTGAAATTGGATGAAAATTCCTTTAAACAGGAGAGTACCCATGTTTAAAGAGCTACTGACAGGACTGGAGAAGCCCAGATGACTACGAGAAATGCCTCAGAACCGTACAGTAGAACTGAACAGGGAAACTGCCTTATTTTAAGATTAGGTTTTAGGAAAGTTAAAGATTCACCAAACCTGAAAGGGAAACTATCCAGCATTCTCCTTCAGACAGTATGTGTTGTTCAGCATCTGGATAGAGTGAGACAAGGAACTAGGAACAAAGGAGTGAAATACTGCAGGTACTTCTTCCTCTCAGAATTTAAATGACTAAATCTGGGCCTGTGTTTTATGGAAAGATATTTCATTTTCCAAAACCACCTTTTTTGAGGCAAACAACTGTATGTAAATTCGTAAAATCTATATATAAATTGATTCACTATTGGACTACAAGAAAAAAAAGTGAAATATGTTTTGAAAATAGTGATAGATGATAAAAAATGACTGAAGATAAGATTACCTTCTATTCCCAAGCCTTATTTTCTGAGGATGATTTTTTTATCCCATATAGTTATGATAGAGAAAAAATGTATTGAATAAGATACAAAATTTGCCTAAGAACACTTGGCTTCATGAAGAGAAATTTCAGGTTTTATTTTCTGTTTGTTGCAGGTCTGTAGCCACTTATGCCCAAAGCCATTAAAATATCAAAATATTTTGATAGTTTCTCATTACTTTGTAAATCAAAGGGGAATTGTCTATTTACTTTTCAAGGCAGTAATGAAATTTCATTATGAATATTTGTAAAATTATTAAAATATATGAACGTGTAGTAAAATCAAACGTGTTCAACTTTGACACTGTGTCCTTGTTTGTAGTTATGAGGGCTAATATTAACTCTGGGAAACATTATTCTGTGTTCACAATACCCACAGTAAAATGAAAATGATTATTTGCTTTTTGGTAATTGCCCAGATCGTTTATCACATGATAAAAGAGAGCAGACAGTTTGTAAGTCCTTAATGGGCCTTGGAGTCTGTGTAATTGAAGTTGTACACTATTTTTCTATATCTTTCAAAAAGAGACTTGGAATCAGAGAACACCTTTGAATATTTGGAAAAGTTGAGGTATTGTCACTCTAATATTTTTGGCTTGATGTCCTCATACTGAAAAGAAGATTAAGATGCTCTGTGTATTGCGAGGTGTTGTCTTTCGCACTAGGTGTCTCTTAACAGCATTTGTAAGTTTATCAGAAAGGATGAATAAGAGTATTTTCAGTGACTTTTACTTATGTATTTCTTCCACTGTACTAGCACAGACAGTGCTAGCTCTATTACCCAATGTATTCCCTTTTATGACAAATCATTGGAAGTAATTTGTCGTCTACTATTTGACCAAAAATGTAGTTCTTATACAAAAATACATATGGTAAAGCAAAAGCCTTTCAGAAAGAATTTCATTAAAATTGCATTTTAATTATCATACCCAACAACGTGATTTTAGCAAACAAAATTTGTCTGGACATTAATTACCTGCTTTATTTGTAAATAAATGCTAACTCTTCAGAAGATCATGTTAGTTATCAAAAGAATAAAACCTGACAAAACACATGACAAAAAATGTGAAATAAATTATTTGGTACAGCTTTTTTGCATGAACCAGGAATCCTGTCTTAGAAAATGATCGAGTCTTCTATCTTCAGATCATGTGTTTCTCCATTTAAAAAAGCTCAAGCAATTATTCATATCTTAGGTGCAGTAACTGAAATAATAATTTTCTTACTTAAACAGGAAATTTGCCTGGTAGCTATTGATTCTGTTAAGCTTGAGCTTCAAACAGAAGTTTATTTTAACTATACATATAGATATTATTTTATTGAAGGTTATATTGAAAACTATAAAAAGAGGATATGATTATAAATATTCCCCCTTGATTTGGCCAACACTGGCTTATTCTGCTTTATACTCTTTAATAGCTGGTGATAACATAGCCATTGGTTATGGAGAAGTTACATAGTTATGCAGTCAAAGATCACACTTCATATCAGATGTGTTAATGGTAGGCAAGTGGATGAAGTTCTCTTCTTCTATCCAGCCACTGAATTTGTATTTCATTTGCTTTCCCAAATGTCTGGGCATATCGTTCTTTAGTCATCCAAGGGCTGTGGTTCTGATGTGCTCTACAGAACAAAATGAAAAAAAAGGTTCACCGTTGGAAATGTGCCTCTGTAAACCAGAATTAATGTTCACTTTTCATATGTTCTCCACTGGCACCTTGTGTGACTGTCACATCTAAGTGTTTGTCACAGAGCACAGAAGCAACATTTTGAATGCTTTGCAGAGGGGTTACTTTTGATTTTGTGCTGCTCTGAAGGGTAGCTGAGGAATTAGACTTCTTTGTTCATTTCTCTCGCATGGTTATCAGTACCTACGTCATTTCAAACTAGTCTGCCTTAGTGCCTGGCTGTCCTGGGGCCACAGTCGGTCTTACATGCCACGGTGTCTGGAGCTTCATTGTCTTCTATTTACTTCCATGTGCAACCAGTGCTTTGGCTTGATGTACCAAGAGTGATTCCCAACTTTCTAGTAATGTACCTTTTCCGATGATACTTGGAGAGTGTTGAAAAGTGTCTCTCACTCCCCTGATCATACATCACAGTCTGACAAATTTAGCAGTGGATGTCAGAGCCTTTGTTGTGAAGCATCTTTTGTTCTGGGATTTGGTTTGCTTTGAGAATATGAAGCTGAGTAATAAGAAATTGTGCCAGGCCCATCTGATTTTTGGTTAGTATTTTGGTGTTTGATTTTTTTTCGTTTGTGATCTGAAGACTACTATTTAGTGTTGTGGGGAAGCACAATTCTTCAGTTCTCTTTCTTCTGTGAACATTTAAAGCAGAACAGGAGTGAAGCTGGTGGAATGAGTGTATGGGCAGATTGAACAACATTTGCAATAGTGATTCCAGGGTAATAATAAGGAGGCTTTATCCTGCAGTGGAATTGAAAGCAGCAACAAAAACAATTGAAAAAATGTGTGTGTTTGCTTTGCTCCCAAGTTAGTGTTCTTATTCAAGAGCTGAAGAAAGAGATAGGTAGTAGGATTTATTTTCATAGGAAGTAACAAGAAAGAACTGAAACTGAGAAAAAGTAAGTAGAGCCTTTTGTTATCAGGTTCTTTGTGTTCCTTACATCTGAAAGTCACTTATGGGAGTTTCAGTTTGTCTTCGTTCAGCTTTACAAGCAGTTCCTGAGGTCAGGTTGCAAAAAACTTCAAAGAAAGGTGAATATTTTAAGGAAGTGATTTGACAAACAGGTTTTTGTTAGAAAGTTGCTATTCCCAGCTTCTAGTGAAAACCACTTCAAGAATATCTTCATTAAACAGATCTGTCTGGAAAAGCAAGTGTTGTTCACTCCCTGAGGAAAGTACAAAAAGTATCAAATACACAAGTATGATGCTTATCAAGTTTCCAATTTTTGAAAGATTACATAAATATTTGAGGAAGGTCATTGTAATTAAAATGAGTGATTGCTATTGTCACTGGTAGTATTTTCTAGAATTAGATAAATACTGTATTTTTTGTATGAATTGCATAATTTTTAGGTATTCCTAGATGCATCCTCCTGTGCTGAAATACAGTACCATTGGCAATGGCCAAACAGTAACAGTCACATAGAAGCACAGAAATGTTATGGTAAAGTAACATTTTAGTCAGTCAGTAAGAGAGGTATTTTTTTCTGAGTGCTCTGGGTTGTATTATGTCCATTATAATAATATTTCTTTAATTCATTCTGAGTAAAGAGTAAAATGTAATTTTACTTCCTTTCAGAAACGAGGAGTTGTGATGAACTCCTTTGCATTCAAGACTGTATATGTGCTTCTTTTTAGATGAATATCGAATACATTTTTTTAAATTAACGATGTCCTAAAATGTATTGACCAACATGCAATTCTCACTGAAGCCATAAGACAAACAACATCTTACATTTTACAACTGGAAATCCAACAAAGAAAGGCTTAAAATCTCTCTCTCCCTCTTGTACAAAACCACCAGCTTTTCTTTACCTTTTAGAGTGTCTGCAGATGGTAAGCAAAAAAAAAATTTTCTCAAAAAAGGAGTATTTTGAAAAGCATAAAGCAATGCAATTATAAGACTAGAGGACACTTCATTCACTCTCCCTCCCCAAAGCAAGATTAAGTATAATTTTATCTTTCTCAACAAACATTTATCTAGCTCGTGGCTAAAGATATCCAGTGATAGAGGTTAGGTAACTTGGCTTAGTAACAGATTCAGGCAATTTAGTATAATGAGTAGTCTGATAGCGTTTAACCTGTGTATTGTGACAGTCAAAAGCAGCAGAGTATTTTCCTTGCAGAGAAGTATGGTTGTTACTTATTGCATGACTGAAATTTTATACCTAAGGTTTGTACGTCAATACTGTCTTTTGCTTGCCTGCCTTTCTTTCTCCTGTCCATGTCCTTCATTTCATGTCTGGTACCACTTCAACCTCCTTGTTGCCATCGTAGTATATTAACAGATGGGGTTTCAGGATCTAATATTGAGCTGCCACCCTCTGATTTCTACAAGTCAGCTCCATGGTGAGCTGAATCAGTTCATTGATTCAGCTGAAAACTAATAATCTTATCTTAACTTTTCAGCTCGAACAATAATGACATTTCTGTTGTTGGGGCAAGAGATTGCCAAGTAAAACACCAGACTGAATGCTGCTTACATCCCTCTTGGAAATCAGATCTTTAACAAGAAAGAAAAAATCTGTCAGCTCCAGTGGAAGTCCAATGCTATATTTTTTTTTAATTAAGAAAAAAAGGATAATTTATCTGAAATTGAGAACTTATTTGAAATTTTATAAGCTTTCTATTAGAAATATAATAAATTCTTACAGTTTGTTGTTTAAGAGTATTAAATATTATACCTGTAAGTACCAGAAGAAGAAATCTTCTTAATAAATGCTAAAAAATGAATAGTAGAGCAGGAAATATTATGAAAGTGTGGAAACACAGGTGACTACAAAAATCTGTAGGTGGACCTCTAAATCTTTTCACATTTTCTCCTTTAAATTCTTTGAACCCTGTATTTTGTTATTTTTAGTTTGCTTTTTCTTGGAATCTTTTGCTTCATCACAGCTAGACAACATTATTAGGTAACCTTGCTCAAACAGTATAGCCTCTTGAAAGCCCAAAAGACAATCAAACAGAAGATATCACAGTGCTGCAAAGAGATTCCTTAGTTCAGTTTTATCTATTGCTTTTTGTTTGATTTTTCTTTTCTATAACTTTAGGGGGTTGAGTGTCGGGATTTTTTTTGGAGGGTGTCTTCCCCTGCCCCTGCCCCAGGGATCTGGGAAGTATACTTTCAGTACTAGAGTGCCTGGTATTATGTGAAGCTCTGAAACAGTTTCATTAATACCAACAATACCAGTCTCACTTTGGTGCCTGGTAGAGAAGATTATTCTAGGAGTTACTGAAAAACACTTGAAAGGCAAAGCAGTCATCAGTCAAAGCCAACATGGATTCATGAAGGAAACGTCATTTGATACTCTTTTATTACAAGGTTACCTACCTAGTGTATGAAGAGAAGGCAGTAGATGTGGGCTTTTTGGATTTTAGTAAAGCTTTTGATGCTGTCTGTCATAGTATCTTTCTGGTAGACATGTACACAGTACAATGGTGAACAATTCGCTGAAGAATCGAGTTCAAAGAGTTGTAGTAAATGGGGTAACATCTGGCTGTTGGTGAGTCACTAGTGGTGTTCTCCAGGGCTCAATTTTAGGAACAGTTCTCTTCAATGTTTTTATTCATGACCTGGACACAGGAGTTGAGTGCGCACTAAATAATTTTGCCTATGATACTAAATTAGGAAGAGCCATTGATTCCCTTGAGGGTGGAGAGGCCTTACAGAGGGATTTGGAGAGATGAGAGATCTAGGCAATCACCAACCATATGAAACTTAACAAGGACACATGCTGGATTCTTCTCCTGGGAGGGTATAATCCTGGATGTACGTATACATTGGAGGACAAGAGGCTGGAGAGCCGCCCTGCAGAAAGGAATCTGGGAATTTAGGTTGACAGTAAGATCAATATGAGTCAACAATGCGCCCTGGTGGCCAAAATGGCCAACCATACCCCGGGGTGCATTAAGCACAGTATAGTTAAGTTGTTGAAAGAAGTGGTTATCCTGCTATACTCAGCATTGGTGCAGACTCGCCTTGACCACTGTCTGCAGTTTTGGGCTCCACAATAGAAGAACAATATGAAAATGTTAGAATGTGTCCAAAGGAGGGCAACAAAGATGATGAAAGGACTAGAGAGCATGACTTATGAGGAGTAGCTGAGGATACTAGGACCTCACTGGTGTGTACAAATTCCTCATGAGGAGGAGCAGAGAGGGCGGTGCTGATCGATTCTCTCTGGTGTCCTGTGACAGGACACGAGGGAATGACTTAAAGGTGCATCAGAGGAAGTTCAGATTGGATACTAGGAAAAGGTTCTTCAGTGACAGGGTGGTCAAGCACTGGAACAAGCTCCCCAGGGAAGAGGTCACGGCCCCAAGCCTGTCAATATTCAAGAAGAGTTTGGACAATGCTCTTAGATATATGGTTTTCTTTTAGGTTGCCCTGTGTGGAGTCAGGAGTTGGACTCAATGATCCTCGTGGGTCCCTTCCAACTCAGGATATTCTATGATTCTATGAAAAAAAAAACTTTCAGAAAGTTAAAGCTACTAGAACTGGGTTTGGAAATGCATGCTCTTCCATTTCTGTAGTTCAAGGAAGGATTTCCTTGGGTTTTATTTATATAGAAACCTTTGTGATAAGAACTGTAGTGCCCTGCTAGGTCAAAACAGCAGTCCACCTTGGGCAATAGTCTACCTGCAACAATGCCATTTAGAAGGACCTATTTAGGAACACCAAAATCTTCTAGCCATTTTTTCAACTACCCTGGTCTTGCTATCAATAGTGTAGATAGAATAGACAATACATTCCTATATTTTCCCTTTACTGTCTATTTACAATCTGCTATTCACAAATTTAATACCTTTTGAACCTTCTCCTTCTGCCTCCGCAATCTGCTGTAACAGTAAATTTCAAAAATTGAACACAGGCTGTGTTAATAATGTACTTTTTTAACAAAAAAAATCTGTCTTAGATAGATGTCCTAGTAGGTTCAATGCATGTCCTCTCCTTCTAGTTCTGTGATATAATGTAGACCTGCATTAACTTTACCCACTGATTATTGGTTTTGTAAGCCTCAGTCATACCCTCTCTCACCCTTCTGTCTCTACATAGAGTCACAGCCTTTTTATTTCCTTCTTGAAAGGGAAATTCTTGATCCCCTTATTCACTTCAGTTGCCCTTTTCTGTACCTTCTCTAGTTCCATCATGTCTTTCTTGAGAGGTGAAGACCAGAGCTCTACATATTGGAGACCAGGACAGATATTGGTGAACCAAAATTTTGCATAAACCTCTATCTTGTTCTAAGTCCCATTTCTGTTAATACCTGAGATTTTTAAAAATTATTGGGTTACTACTATATGTTCAGCTGGTGATTTCAAAGGACTGCCAGTAACGACTACAAACTCTTTTCAGAGGTGTAGCTGCTATAATAGTTTTCCCTCTCCAGTAGCACAGCCTTGATCTTTGCATATGACAAACAGATAATTTTTTGAGTGACGTTTTTCTGTTTTTACTTTCTGGTGGAGAATCTGTCAATTCAGTTGAAAGATACAGACATATTAATATACAAATGATTGCAGATATTGGTTTTGTAAATTAGAAAACTTCTGCTGAAGAGCTGGAAAAACCTCAAAATTCTGTAGAAAATTCTGATATTTCACCAAAGTTGTCACAAGTATTTCTGATCTGGAATGAAAAATAGGAATATTTATATGTTTTGTGATTTTTTCCTTTAACAGAAATATTTCTAAGGGATTTTTTTTTTTCCATTTGGAGATACAAAGGCATCCAACATATTACAAAAACCTTGAGGCCTATTCTATTTACTAGTTTGCCCTGAAACAGAATCACTGTACATGTGTTTGGTGTGTCCACTCTGCTTCTGTCAGCTTTAAGAGCACAAGCTTCCTGTTGAGCCCATGGTGCAAGTTAATAGGAATATCACAGGTACTTGATGCATGCTGTGTAACTAGAATTTGCTCAGACATTTGCCAAACTGATGTTTCCACAAAGCATATTATTGTGCTATAATCAGTATTTGAAAATCTGACATCCACAACTCAGTTTGACATTACCCAAATGAAAATCTGTTTTCCAGTGAAATGATTTTCACAGCCCGGTTGTAAAATCTACAGGGACACGTTCCAGTTCCTAACTTCCTCTTATGCTTTATCAGGTTTTCTGTTGGTTTTTTTTTTTTCCCTTTCTTTTTTTGACCTTTGCTTGATCTAGCACAAAGCCCTCAAAACAATGTAAATGATGCTTTAATGTTGCACACAAGAGATTTTTGTAATTTTTCAGTGACAATACTGGTACGTCATGGTAGAATTTGATCACAAATGAGCACAGATTAGACATCACCACTGAAGGTTGTCAGTAAGCTTTTCCTTTTACTGATGCCTGATTAGCACTTAAATTGTTTCACACCATTAGTTGCCTAGGATTTAGTGATCATTAGTGGGTCTGAAAATGAACAAGATAAAAGGAAGCTTTGTTTTCAATTCAGGGGATGGTTTGCTTTTTCCATGCAGGGTCATTTACCACTAAAGAGATGTGTGGTGTTGATTAAAGTTTAGTTTTATGCATTGTTATATTCTGTTATGAATATTAATTGCATTTTCAAGTTAGTTTGGGTATTCTTCACTTTTTCCTCCAAACATTGTGTATTTAGTGGTGTTGTGCATGCGCCTAAGTTGAACGTAGCTTGCTTTAGTGATACTATTCACATTCATTTCCACCATCAGCTGTATTTCAGTACTGTGCTCTGGGTATATTCACATCTATGCAGAACATGAATCAACATAAACCTGCACAAAAGGGATGGTACAGTTTCACACTGGCTTGTATTACTGGTACTACTGCCTCTGAGCTGAGGTGTCCTGTACCCTGTATGGGACTGGACAATTGTAAGGCTGGATGCTACTCATGTGAGGGCTGTACTTAACTCTAAGTAATATTTAGCTCTTCATTGTCAGTATGAAAGCATAATGATCCTGTAAAATAATAGTTAATATGCCAGTTTTTAATGCAAACACATGATACAGAGGTTAAATTACTGAAGGATGTTGTGACAAAATCACAAATAAAGGTATCTTTTCTTGAGTTGGTGGGTTAGTCCATTAGCTTCTGTTGCCTCCTTGCTCTTAAATGAACTGTATGACACCATGGATTGTGTTTAACAGTTTTCATTTCTTTTGTTCTGAAAGTAACAACAAACAAACAAACAAAAAAAAAGTATGTGATTATTTGTTCCTTACAAGGCATCCAAAAAGAAAGGAAAATGTTGTGCTTTTTCCCTGAATCTCTAATAGAAATCTTCTTGCTCTTCACACTGGATAATGTTTCTAAAGAGAAAATACAGACCTTAAAAGTTACAGACTTTTCATTCATTCCCAGATGAAATATATTGACTATGGTATTTGCTGTTAGTCAGTGGTATGGTGATGATGTAGAGAAGAGGCAGAGACAATTTGTGATTTTTTTGTAATAGCAATTTGATCGAAGAGCTATGAAACACTGCAGCTGGAAAATTAGATAGACATTTAAAACTTGCTCTAAGTAACAATTTATTTGTGTTATATTTTTTTAAAAATAAATTTAGGAAGTGATTGTTCAGTAATTGGAAGAAATTGAAGAATCTGGTAAGAAGTAAAGTCTACTGCAGACTGCTTAGCTCATGATGTTTTGGTTCAGTGGCTGTAGTAATGTGCTACATTAAACAAAAAATACACCTTGTAGCTTATGATATTGCTGGCACTGTGAGAAGCAAACAGTGGCACACAGGGACAGTTCACATGCAACAAAACGTTAATTGTCTTGTCTTTGTTTCTTGAAGAAAGGTTCCCTGAGGTCCTGACTCTCTGATGATATTTTGGAGTTATACAATAAAAGAAATGCTCCACAGTCTTCCTCTTCTTCACTACCATCATACAAAAAAGACATACTTTTCAATTTCAGCTGAGAGAATCTGTTTAGTAGTCCTTAGTGTATGAACCCTGTAGGCACAGGAACCCCCTTTTGTTGCTTCAGAGTACAACAGAACATAAAGGTTAATTCAGATGTTGATAAAACATGGAAGCATGCAGTTTTGCTGCATGATAGATATGTGCCTTGCTGAAAGGTAAACTCAAAAGTTCTTGAGATTGTACAGCAGCAACTAACACTAAGAGACTTTAGTAAAGAACTCTGAATATATTTAAAGAATGAAACATGGAATCGTAGAATGGTTTGGGTTGGAAACGACCTTAAAGATCATCTAGTTCCAACCCCCCTGCCATGGGCAGGGACATCTTTCGTTAGATCAGGTTGCTCAAAGCCCCATCCAACCTGGCCTTGAACACTTCCAGGGATGGGGCATCCACAGCTTCTCTGGGCAACGTGTTCCCGTGCCTCACCACCCTCACAGTGAAGAACTTCTTCCTTACATCCCATCTAAATCTGCCCTCTCAGTTTAAAGCCATTACCCCTTGCCCTGTCACTACGTGCCAAGCCCCTCTTTGGCTTTCCTGTAGGCCCCATTTAGGTACTGGAAGGCTGCTATAAGGTCTCCCTGGAGCCTTCTCTTGTCCAGGCTGAACAACCCCAACTCTCTCAGCCTTTGAGAGGTGCTCCAGCCCCCTGATCATCTTCGTGGCCCTCCTCTAGACTCGCTCCAACAGGTCCATGTCCTTCTTATGCTGGGGCCCCTGGAGCTGAATGCAGTACTGCAGGTGGGGTCTTAGAGGGCGGAGTAGAGGGGGAGAATCACCTCCGTCGACCTGCTGGTCACACTTACTTTGATGCAGCCCAGGATACGGTTGGCTTTCTGGGCTGTGAGTGCACATTGCTGAGCTCATCTGCCAACACCCCCAAGTCCTCCTCAGGGCTCCTCTGAAAGGAAACGTGAGAGTTTTCTGAAATTGCATAGGTGAGTATATGGATGTCGATAGCTGATACTTGAATTGAACTTGGTTCTGGGTTTGATTGAAACTCTGACAGAGTTCAATGTGCAGAAAAAACCCAAGAGTCTTACTGGGCATTTCCAGGAGAAGTTACTGCAGGTCTCAGTGGAAGCATTGTGATATTAGCTTAACAATCTCAAATTGGAACCACAGTGGTGATTAAACATAACCATTCTCTTCTTGAAACAGAACTTGAGAAGTGTCTTCCAACAAACAAATGTAGTGCACATATATAACAGTTACTGTCCACCAAGAAAAGGATGTGTAATTTTGCCATTATGCATTCACTTTTTCTTATCTGGGGTGATCATGAAACTATCCCAGAGCTGTTAAAGTTGCCTATTGGTGATTCTAATTTCAAAGCTTCCAGAGCAGAATATGGTTGCCAACACACCTCCACAGGCTTAAAACATCTGCGATGGAAAAGATGCCTGTGTATAAACTAGTCTTAAGATTGTCTTATTATGCACCACAGTACTGCTGCTAGGTTTCATATCCATAAAATCATAGTGCTATAATTAATTTTCTAGTTGCATAAAGATTTTATTTGATTTAAGAAGCTGCAAGTTGTCTGTGCTAAAGGTTAGCCACCTCTATTTAAAGACAATTTTAACTTCCTACTATTGCTTTGATCAGCATCATCATAAGAAAGAATTAGGAGCAAAAATACTATTGTAAAATGCATGTTTAATAGTGACATACACCATAGTATCTCTTTTGCCATTCTCTTTTAATTGCTGAACAAGGTGCAATAATTAAGTCTTGAACTTGAAACCCTTCATTTAGATTGTACTGTTTGTTAAAGGAAAGAGGTTATAGAACTCTAGTTGAGTGTGAGATTTTCTGCAGTCATGAACATTATTTTGACTTGAGTGACAATTTTGAAGAAGCACTAAATTTTCCCTGTTTTTGTCTCTGGTGAAGACATGGAGAATTACCTTCATTTAACAGTGAATCCATCTCAGAGTAACCCTAATTTCTGCAGGCTAAACAAAGAATGGAGGAAAAAGAGAACTCAGTAAAATATTTTGAAAGTCATAAGTCGAGGGCAGGTCTCAATTCCTTCCACCCAGCCTTAGTCACTAAATCCAGGAGCTGCATGTGGTGGTCTCGCTCTTTAAGGAAAGAGACAGGGTCGTTCAGAGGTGGTTGAGATTGCCTGAGATCTGAATCATTCTGTAGAAGTTTGCCTCTTTTTTAATTCATATTGGAGGGGTACTAATTTTCCAACTAGGACTTTTCAGCCTATTGTGATTTGCCACAGAGCTGTGCTGATCCAACAGAGAGTAATTGCTGAATGAGTTAATCCTTCTGGCTCTTTTCTGCACTCCTGGATAATCTTTCTTACCCCTTTCCACTTGCTGACACTGGCAGTGGTTTGATTCTGAAGTGGTTTAGGGCATCAAACATTCAAGAAACTATTGACTCTTTATTATAATGTTACCTTTGATGCCTTACATCTTTGAATGGCTTCAGTGCATAGTCAGATGAGCATGAAGGGCCTCTTCTGGCACTATCCAGTTGGTCAACAAGCCAAGCATTTTCATAAAGCCTTACCCTTGGCTAAAAGGTGAAGAGGATGGTACAGGAACAAAATATTAGTTTGTGTGAAGAGAATTTGAGGTTTGAAACATTTACATTTAAATATGCAGAAGCTAAGTTAAATTAATATTGCATATCAAAGAATTACTGAGGTATGGGAAGAGATAACATTTTAATAACTAGGTTTTAGTGTCTCAGGTTAAAACTGACAGACATCATTCTCTGGTTATTCTTGATTCATATTTGTTCAGAACATCTTTTGTAACTATAAAGATGAGAAAATGGCTTCTTAGTTTTAGAGGAAGATACAACTGCAAACTCCAACTTGTCATTTTCATAAAGAAGTGCCAGTCAGTAGACTGACACAGGCAAATTATTGTGCCACATAATTCAAACGAGTTTCACATAGGTCATGCAATTTGCTACATATTCTGTCACTTTACTAAGTGAACTGGCAATCTATATTCAATGAAATTATTTTTGTCTACCATGGCCTTAAATAACAAAGTCAGGAGTTATACATTTGCAACAAAGTTTACCATAAAACCTCTATTATTGCAAACAATCAAGAATTACAGGAGCAGAGTACATATAGAAAACTGTCAATTTGATATGCCATGATGACATCTCTGACTCGTATTTCCTCTGTGATTCCACTTTCAAGAACAACTTCCAAACAAATTTGACTTAAAGCAACATAATTCAAACTTCCAATTACATTTAAAATTAAAGACACCCTTTACAATATTCAGGTGCATTAGGATAGTATATTTAAAAAGTACAGAGGCTTTTGACAGAAGGTACCATAGAAGAGCCAGGGATGCTTTTCTGAGTTTATGAAAAGGTTATGTGTCACAAAGAACTCTTTAGTTTACAATATTTCCAAGCCAAATTTGTAAACTCATCAGATTTGTACGGCTTGCATTGAGAAACTGAATTTGTAGTAGAATTGAATCTCAGACTTTGGTATTAATACTGCTCTTCTTCCCCTCATCAAACTCATTAAAATACTGATAGATTTCTCAATTGCACTGGTGAATACAAAGCTTTAAAGTGAAAGGTAAAAGCTCACTGAATAATATTTTACTCTGCAGAAGCTTTCTTTTTTATTATTTGTTATTGGGTTTTGTTATTATTACTTTAAAAAATTATCAGGAAGAAATATTTTGCTGTTAGTGCATCAGACCGAGATAAGTAATACTAATGCTTTAAAAAAAAAAAAAAATTGCATTTGTACTTTAGAAAAGATGCTGCTTCTGACGGCATGTCTGAGAGTTCTTCAGTATTAATGTACTATTGATGGTCTTATTATCTTACTTCACCATGAAAATCACAATAAAATCCAATTGGTATCTGGTATACAAAGTTTATTTTATTTTCTCCTGTGTTTACATTTAAAATTTCAGTCCACAGAGGCATTTTTAATACAGATTTATCAGAATGATCATGGCATAGCCGCTGCCATGATATACCCAGCAGAGGGGTGTTTGTGAGGACTAAAAGCTGACCAGTTTTGCTTTTGAATATGGGCTATGAGAAGCCTGCGAAGGAATGTATAGTCTAAAATACCTAAAATCTTGTGCATAAAGGAAAGATATTTAAATTAGGACAGACTATTCATAATAAACAGTATGTGCGAGGATTATTGATTTTCACTATTGGGATTATTTTCAAAAGAATGTGAGGGATTTGTGGATTTAATACCTCAAGTATTCTCAGGAAAATTTATCCTAAATGCCTTTTGGCTTGAGAATAGTTGGGCTGGTTTTGAAATTGAGAATGTAATGTAATAAAATGTCAAGATCTTTGAATTTCTTTCATAAGCTCTTCTCTGCTTAGTTAAACTACATAAATGATAGTCTTATGCCTTAACCTTGGGTTCAGCAATTAGTTGTGCTGAACTTTTTTAAAAGGATTTCTGTTTTAAGAACAGCATCCCATTCCAACCGCATGTAGCTTCAAAAAGTTCATGCAGTAGTCATTCCCACCTGTGAGAGACTGAACTGTGACCTGTTTGTCTCAAAGATTGCCTGCTTATCAGGACAACCTGCAGTTGCTGAGACCCCTGGCTTGTGAGAACGTCCTGCCGTCCAGCACGTACCCATATGCAAGAATGTGGGGACTGCAGTACCTGCAGTTGTACTGGAAATCCAGCCTTCGAAGGGGGATAAGGGAAGCTGCCGAGACAAGCCCTGTGCGATCGCCCACCACCGAAGCACGGAGAGACTTGGACCCCCGGGAGGCCGTGGATCCGTGGTGGTGACTATTCTTGCAACTCTATCCCGACTGCTTGCTGGATTTCTGCCTTCTTTCGTCTTCTTCCATCCTATCCTATCGCTACTATTTTTCACTTTTGATAATACAAGATGT
>JAVKLA010000057.1:14368447-14390388 GCA_034782735.1 Sagittarius serpentarius | reverse complement strand
TTCTGCCTTCTTTCCTCTTCTTCCATCCTATCCTATCGCTACTATTTTTCACTTTTGATAATAAAAGCTGTTTCTAGCATACGGCATCTGACCTCGTTTGTGTCTTAATCTCACTCTTGGGATCACATTGAAACCTCCCGCGCCATTGAATCGGGACACCACCTGACGTTATTATACATACGTCTTCCAGAATGAGAAACCGCAGTAATGATCGCTCCTCCCCACCAACTGCCTTTGTACATCTTATCTCCTTCCTGTTCCACTTTTGACCTCTGAAGGATTCTTCTGTTTTATCTCCCCTCCCACGTGACCTATATAAAGTGGTGACAGTTATTTTTATGAAAAACACAAACTGCATTAAAGCATAAATGGATGATAATCTAGGAAATCAAAAGTCATTTTAATTAATCAGAAATAAATCTTTGCATCTATGAACACACAAGTTTAGCTCCAAATTACAGGAATTGAAACAATTTGTATAATTCTTAATTTTATCATTCCTCCAGCCTAGTTGTGAGACACTGTCTTGGGCAAAAATTCTGGACTACAGCAAGAGAAACCGGAATACTTGTGGGGGGTGTCGTTTTTTTCCCATATATATACACATATAATTATTTTGTGTATATCTATGTATGCTCTAAATGAAGTGCTTTAGCTGAAGTGATTGTAGCAAGAAGAGAAAAATTTCTTGACACAGTCACTGAACTCTGTTTTGTTAACGTGGTCCAAGGCAAGTGTGTATAGCTCACATTTAGGTCAATGGTTTTCACAGCTTACTTAATGAAAGGGTGTGAAACAGATGTCACAGATGTCAAAAGGATTAAAAACACTGGAGGCTTCCTTTCAGTCATGCTTGTAGGATGATATCTTTCTAAGATTTTCCTGGGAGACTGCACAAGAGGTTGTTTGCTGAAGAAAGAACAAGTGTGGGAGAACAATCCAAATAGCTATAATGAAGAAATAGACTCTTTGCTATGGAATGCTTATCTTGAATTCTGCTTTACTAGCTAAACAACATAATTTGTATCACTAGGTTCATAGCCTTCTTTCATGGATTATTAGATTAAAAAATGTAAGGGTGAATATTATTTTACTTTAGCACGAACTCTTGTTTATTAGCAATCTTTTATCAAGTGAATTCTATTTCAAGCTCATGACATCTAGTGAATCAAAACCACAGTTTTAGAAATGTACACTGCCTTGATTCAGAGTTTGCATCCCAATAGAGAGGTGTGGGATACTGAAGATAGTTATAATGGTTTATTACTGTACCACACTTATTCAGGAATACTACAATTTCCTAATGGACATTTCCTATTTCAGTGGCTGGCTCTAGGTTTAGCAAATAGTGAATTGCCTACACGCAGAGCAAAGCTTTCTGCGCAGCTCCTTTTAATGCCTTCTCTTCATTGTCTCAGTGGCCTGCATCACTTTGCTAAGGCACATGCATTTTAGTAATTTCAAAATCTAATTACGGACTGAATTAAATTGTTTTATTGTGGTCCCATCCTCCTCAACTCACCAACATCACCAAGTACTTCCTGCTGCTATCTGAAATGCAGTTCCACTTTCTACAGGTGAGACCTGTATTTTTAGTTCCCAAATGTATGGCTTTTCATTTAACTGTACTGAAACACATGCATGAATGCGTCTTAGCCAAAGGAAACAATCTGCCTGTTTTAGTTACCATTCCAGCAACGTCTGCAAACTTTACATGTTTTGCCAGCGTTCCTGTTTTCTTTCAGATTGTTAATAAGGTTTTCAGTAGACATAGTCAAAAGCAGCTTACGACATATGACTACAGGTGGAAGTTCTGTTTGTAGTTATTTCTTTAGATCTAATATGTAGCTAGAGTTTAAGCTATTGAAATTCTATTTTGATTTGCACACTGGCAATTATTTTACTCTTCTACACCTTCAGTAAGTTTTGTGATATCTGAATAGCGAAGCAGATCTGCTGAAAATCCCCAGATCCTAATTCTAAGAAGTTGCAAAGCAATGTAAATTTCTGAAGAGCTCTGAACAGAAAGTGCTGCCAAGAAAAGTTAGAGACAGGAACAAATAAAAATTAATTTGCCTCTTGTAGTCTTAGTGCAATAAGTTCATTGCTTAATTTATTAAGTAAGCTCATTTTAAAATGGTAAAACTGAAATGTTTTGTGACAAAAGTTCCTATTATAAACAAAAAAATGGTTACTGTGACAGTTTAAAATTCTTTAAACCCCACTGCCTGGTGTAACTTTCTAAACTTAATCACTTTCACAAATTAAAATTGCTTAAGTAATAATTTCCAACAATCAATCCATGTGCTTCTGGAAAAAAACACACTTTAGGATGGGACCAGAAAAATTTCTCCAGATGACTTACATCTGATGTGAGCAGACATTCAAGGAAAAATTCATTCAGTTAGGTATCTGTGTACTTCTATTAGTGCAGCTATCACAGAGCTATTTAGAGTTTCATTTTCCAGAAAAGAAGCCTTGTATTGGACAGCGCTATGGGGCTTTTTTGTTTGGTTGTGTTTTTTCTCAGTGTTACTGGAGAGGAAGCACAGATCTATATTGACAGTAAAAGGAAAAAATCTGAAGCTGAACTTCTTCCTAGGGACAGTTCCCAAACTTAATCATTTTTATACATTCCCTGTGGGACACTTTTTATATCATATTGACAGTCTCTACAGCAAGGGACTGTGATTTTTGTTTGAATTTGCAGACAGGAAGGAATTTATTTAGCAGATTTATGAAAAAAAATCTCAAAAATTTCTAATGCAGCTCCCAATGTTATCTGACAGTGACTGTAGATGCTGTCACCTGACAAAGGCACTCTACATAAAAAATAATATCTAACTGAACTTCTGTAGGTTCTAACAGAGAGACTGAGTGAAACCAACAAAAGCACCAGGTCATTTACATGAAAAATTCTAAATGTAAACCTTTTAGAAAAAAAAAATCTAGTATGATTGCAAACCTCCCATAAGGTTCTGATAATGAATTTGGTTTTGCATGCCTTTTATCCTTGTTATGGTTGTCACCGTTAATAAACCTGGCTCAATCTAGTAGATAATACTGTGACTGTACCATAATGCCTTATACATTTTCCAAGCTAATAATGTCATACTTCATGCTCTCACACAATGGAGAAAGTTACCAAGAATTTTTCTGTGAAGCTCACAGTTATCTAAAAGACTAACTGGATTACCTTTTGTTTGCTCAGTTGGTTTGTCCATCTACGTATTTACAACAGGAGATTCCTGCAGCTGCAAGCATGAGTTTACTGCTGTGTGAGAGAAAGAGAGAGGCTTGGGCAGCCAATTAAGAGATGCAGTGTAGTGATTGCTCCAGGCTGGAAAAATGTCAACATCAATTTCAGGTTCCTCACATTAAACCAATCAGCAACAGACTTTGTTTCAGCTTCTGCTCTCTTGCAAGTTTTTGGTTAAATTAAATTTTATAAACAGGTAAATTGAACTGAGCCCTTCGCCATTTTGAAGAAGGTTTTCTGTTTGTGTAAGTGAAGGTTAATAGGAAATGCAAATATCATATGCATACCAATTACTCTTTCAAAATGTTTCACCTTCTGCACCCCCCTTCAAGTCAATTTCCTTTCATGTAGAAGTGCTTCACACCGAGTTCCCTAGAGTTTAGCTATTTGAAAATATATAGGCATTGTGAATATAAGTTTTATTAAAAATTCCTGGGTTTTACATAATACCTAAACAAGATGTGTTGTCCATTTTCATTTAGCTGCAGTGATTTGATGGTTTCTGTAATTTAATCTTGTTTTAGAGCAACTTCCCCTCCCACACAGAGAAGTAACACTTTCCAGCTCTTCTATTAAATTAATGGCTGCTATAGCAAAACATCTGAGGAAGTGTCCCGCTCAAAAAGTGGTATGGACATTCCCTTTCTCCCAGTGTATGTATAGGGTATAGATACGGGCTTCAAGGGCAACTTTCATTTTTTTCAGATGAATATTAACTCCCAAGTACATCTGTTTCAAGTGCCTCGTGCTTTTTTAGCCCTAATGGTGGTTTCCTGAGGAAGCTGTCAGGTTCTGGTCCTTCCTAGCTCAGACTTCTTCCATGGTATCCTGCAAGCGTGGCTTTTAACTTCCCAGTGCGACAAAGCTCGAGGGGAGATAGTACATTCTTCCCGCAATTGAGCCCTCAGATAAAATTTTCCTTCCCTGCTAAAGAGACAAGCCTTTCAGGCTGATCTAAAGAATAAATCATTCTGATTAATCTGATCCAGCCATGCAGCAAGGCTGTTCTATCCTTGTAAAAAAAAGGAAAGAAGACTTATCTGTTATATATTATGACAGTTTCAGGTCTCTGGACTATAATCATCACAACTGCTCTGATCAACCCATGCAAGAGTGTCCTCATGAGTTGTACCGCTAGAATTACGAATGTGATTTATGAGTACTTTTGCATGCTATGGATGCGTCAGAGAAGTTGTGTGTATAAACATGGGCAGCACCTTCCTTGTCAGACAGTCCTTAAAAACTAACTGTCCAAACTTCCTGATGTCATTGGAGATATCAGAGGGGTAAAATGCTTATTTGAAAAAGGCTGGCCACAGTACTTCTTAAAAGCAATTGATACAAAATTTGTTCTTCTCCAATAATCTTTTTTTTTCCTGAAAACATTTTAGTACCTAGTCTTATCCTTTCCTTCCTCCTGTATCTTAGTTGTAGGCCTTCTGGCTGGATACAGATGTCCTCTGCCAACAGATGATTATGTGATCCTTTCAAAAATCAAAACTTTTAAAGATTTACATAGATTCTTCACTGAGATATGATCAAACATGCCTTTTGATCAAAATGTCACTTCTAGAAGAGACCTTGGAGATTAGACATGTATGTTCTTCAGCTCTTAAGGGTTGGACTGCTTAAGACTATCTGAAATTTACGTCAGCAAAGTATTCTCACATTAATGATCACCTAATTTGTGTATGAATGTAGGTCACTTTCTCAGTTTGCTGCTGCTTCTCGCTAAGTTTCTGGTGCTATGGCAGTCTGTAGCAACTTAATGCAAGCTTAACGCTAGCCTTGCCATTGTTAGTAGTATCGTGCTTTGTCTTGTACAGTTGCTACCAAATTAAGTAACTAAATCTACTGAGATCACACACGTGCTTAACAGAAAAATGGCCTTTTATGAGTGTATGAAAGCAAATGAAAAAAATCCAATCAAAATTATGTTTGTGATCAATGGTATGAGTTATATGTTTTTTCACAGAAAGCAATACACCTTCTGCTCTCTAAGGAGCCTTGCCGGGTAGTTATCTGATTTTTTCCAATACTTTGGAATATGCAATCTGTCTCCTCCATTCGTATTTTAACATCTTGGTATGAATGCAATGCAAACGTTGGTCTCCTTTGGCTATCTTAACCATTTCTGCAGTCTAAAGATGCTGTATTGCTCCATGCGTATTAGCTGGTCTTTGCAATGACTGAGTATTTTGCCAACCAAAATTACCTTATACCTTTCTACCAGCAGGATATATGAAGGCTTAGAGATACTTAATAGAGAGTTACCTACTTATGAATATAGTGAAGAAGTTTCTTTAGAAGATACAGATACACCTACTTCAGGAAGAAATTGTTTCTTCTTATTTTGTTTTTCTTTTTTGAGTTAAATACTTCTATAATTTCTTAAGAAAAAAATAAAGGACAGGAGGCTTTAAAGAATTTTTCTCATCAGTTCAGGGTTATCGCAGAATGAGTTTCTTTTCTAGGCAAAGGAGCTGCAAGCACTCCAATTAGTCTGAGCTACCCAAGTTCATGGTTCATGACAAATGCAATAAGTAGAAATTCAGGCCAAATGAAGATAATGAAACATTTTGTCACGAATATTTAAGAGTATCTTGATTGGTCTGACAATAAGACCTCCCCATGTGGAATGATGATTCTGAGTGTAAACAGTATGAGATGCTTATGGTTTAGTTAAGAAAAAATAATCTGCTTATATTACTGAACTTCTGGGAATCAACAGTTCAAAGCCTTTTAAGTTGAAGGATGCATCTAGACTATTATGTTTAAACATGACGTCCAGCAATAGATATTCTCCTTTTAATATCTGACATGTTTTGTTGTCTCTGGTATACTTCAGCAATGCATTGCACAATGAAGTCATCCTCTGTATAGGAAAAAAAATTGCTTTTTTGCTGTCTTGAGATTTGCTACATTTAAGATGTCTTCTCAGTTCTGTTCTGAGAATAAGTATTTCCTGTTCATTCTCTGTATATCCTTGGGATATGTAGACTTCTTTGGCTCTTGGGCTCTTCAGGTAGGACATCTGATTTCTAGAATATTTAGTCTGTCTACTGAATCTAAAATAATTCACTTGCACAGAATGCCTTGTCCTCAATGATTTCTCTATACCTTTCTAGTTAAAAGATTTTCTTTTTGAGATGGAGTAGCCAGAGCTGTGCATAATATTCAAGATGTGGACTCACCAGCTACTGTTAACATCACAAAGTTATTTCCTGACTTATTCTCAGTTTCTTTCCCAATGATTTTTCATGCTGTGTTGTCTCTTTGACTGCTGGGGAAAACTGAGCTGACATTTTGAGAGATAAGTAACTGTGTCTTTGAATTCTCTTTTACAAGTGATAATATCTAATCTAGAGTCCATCGCTGTCTATAGGTACAGTGATAACTAACCAGGTTTTTGAGGTTGACCCCTTTTAGTGAAAAATAAGAAGGCCCCCCCAAATAGTTTCTCTCCACTCCATCAAACGATGTCTTATCTTACACAGAAACATACAAAATGTTTTGTTTGGCATTTCTAAATTAAACTAATACTAAATATTTTTTATGCTTTTTCAAAGGTAAGAACATAAACTTATGATCTTTACTGCTTCAAAGTTTCACAATTTCATCTTATGTACATTCCTCGAATTATAGCATTGCAATAGAAACATTGTGTATTCAACACTATTTTTTTTAGTAATTTACAGAGAAGAAATATTAGGTATTATTTTGCCATTATCAATCAATAGGAAATTAATTTTCATTTTATAGTTTAGTACAATTGCAGAGTGATGCCTGAAATAACTGCCTTCTTTGATTTGTTTAATTCAGACAACAGACAATTTCAGGAAATGGAAATGAAAATGAACTGTATAGACTCACTGCATAATGAAGAAGGGTATTTTTTCAAGCTGTACATACCTAATATCTAAAAGTATTGAATCATTATCCAATGCTGAGAAATATATTTGCAAAACAGCCAACTTATAAGAACCTGTGGGAGGAGGAATTAACGTCAGGAAATAACTTTTAACCAATGATTGACTCAGATCAGGTGACTCTCATAACCTGAGAATGCACCTTGGCCAAAGCTGAAAAGCAGTCTTCACACAAAGAACAGTATGCATGCAAGCTTCAGCTGAGTTTAGACTGTCTTATTCCCTGCTATTAAATTAAAGGTAAGACCTTGAATACTCAGGCAGAAAAGAAATATAAATAAAAAGCACAAGTCTATGATATTGAAGCTGATTAACCTACCCAATAGGATTTCAAATGGAAGAACAATTGCAAAGCCACTTGTGCTATGTTTTAAAGAAAATAAACAACCTTAGCTGCCTTGGAAGGAACAGGAAAATGTGAGCCAGGAGAAGGACACTTCTGAACACAGAAACGAAGTCCAGGGTTTGACAGGTAAACGAGTATTGCTGATAGGCAGTAGCAACGTGGGCATTACTCCCATTGCACAGTTCATAGAGGAATTCAGGAACCTGTGGAGGGAGCTGAGGGCGAACAACGCCGCTTGAATGTTCTTGAAAATAAAAAAAGCAGAGTCCTCAGTTATGTGGTAGAGGGGTAAGAGCCTTAATTTATCAAATACAGAGCACCCATTACAGACTACTTGATGGTTCTAATGGATTTGTCTTGTCTCTAACAGCATTTTCCCATCTGATAGATTAGTAAAGAAATTGGAAGTCTTTAATTAATCAGAAGGAGGAAGATTGGGGCCAGGGTAGTCATGGTTCTATAACTTCAATATGCAAAATCTTCTTGTTGTCATACTTGAAAAAACCCAAGCAAAACCAGATATGCAGATATTTAGTAATTTCTTATGCCAATGATAAAGAAAAAGCTAGAGATGCGTATGGGTTCAAAGAAGTATGTCATGTTTCATATTACTGAATTGTGGCAGACTTTTTCTTACCGATAGTAGATTTGCTAGTTACAGCTGGTATACTATTGGGACATAACAGGAAAGGGGGAAGAGTATATTTACACTAAAGATACCGTTACTTCACAGATGATTAAGGATCACAGAAACATAAAAATTAAACATGTAACTTTTAAAACAGTTAGTGCTAAAGTTCTCTGAGAAATGCTAATATCTAAAGACAAACTGCTCCTTAAGAATCTGTCCATCCATTCTGTATGTAATAATACTGTATATGCTCTTCTACGTGAGTTACTGAAGATACTGTATTTCTTTACAGGTAGAGAATGAGTAACTTCTTACAGCAAGTCTTGCATTCAGCAAGGCCCGTTCAGTAGTGAACTACATTTTGGCAGGCATCAAACAGTTAACCACTGATATGAATTTTGCAGTTGCTTAGTTCAAATTGATTAGGATCTTGATCCATATACATGATGTAAATACATCATGGTAGTTGATAACTGTGTACTCATTTACACATAAGTAGACTGATCATTTAATTCTAATTGTTTTAATAGGTTGCTATAAAATGATATTTACATATATCACAAAACTATCAGTTAGCTTAGACCAACTGAACTTTAGTTAGGCTAAATAAGTTGTAAGATTAGCAAATACTGAAGGTATGAGACAGATACTAACTTGGGCCTCCCAAGGGGCCAAAATTTAGCAGGAAGAGCTTGAGTGCTAGGTAGCAAATCAATTTAACATTTGCTTTGTTTAGATTGAAATAACATTATCATATCTGACTATTTTATATAAATTAAGATATACTGCTAGGATTAAAAAAGAAGTTGCCAAAATTGTGACTGAATTCCTCTGTATTTAAACTTGCATCAAGGCTTCCGTCTGCAGATCTTAAAATCCTCCTTAAAAGACAGTAACTTTTCTGATCCAGTAAACAATTTTTCTATAAATCTTTAAAATTATCTGTACTTTTGACTTTTGCTTATCTACTTTTCCTCTCTTAAACTTTTTCTTTCTTTTCTTCTGTTTGTCCACATTTTGTGTTGCTGTACCAAATGACTTTGCCATGTTGTATCCATGTTTCCTTAGTCCTTATTTGCTCACTGTGCTATGTGATGAAGTTGTTGAACAACACTCTTTCCATCTGTCACTGTGAAAGTCTTTCCCTTCTTAAAAAAATTGCTTGAGCTCTAGTGATTTGCAAGGTCATGGTCAACAGAAATGGAGGTCTGTAAGAATTTGATGTTGAGGCACTAGATAAGCTTATGATATGTGCATATTGTTTATGTTTGTGAACATATCTTATACATATACATATTTAAATATACAGACAATCTCTCTTGTGTGTATATATGCTTTACAGGACAATTGATGCTGATATACTTGACTGGAAATAATTAAAATGAAAAATCATTTATTAAAAATGATATATAAAATCTCATGGTTTTATATATTATATGTTTATGGCCACATTTTAAGCAGAAGGTTAGTCTCAGTGACTAGCTTGAGGATTGCTCCATTTCTCTGTACTTTCTTGCTATTTTGTAGACTGTGCGAGGGCAGAAGGACGTTTGGCGTGATATTATTCTGGTGCGGAATGACTCGTCATGTTAGGTTTAGATGAAATTTGGAAGAAAGCATTTATTCACAGTATTCAAAACCAACAACACAGCTAAAACTGTGACACTGATAAAGAAACATAAAACAAATGCTTACCTGTTCACATGAATGCTTTGGTTCTGCAGCAAATGAGGACATGAGTGAAACAGGAGATGGGTGTATACAGTATCTCCCTCTTACAGTAACAGTGCTAATCATTGTGGAGCTTTTCTTTAATCTTAAAATCAGAAAGCTCTCCTACTTAATTTTCCAAAAGACCTATTATAATCTTTCTTAATGCATGCCTGTTTGGGGTCCTGCCCCCTCTTTCTCCATACACTACACCTCAGATTGGGTACTGCTTGGAAGAGCTAGAAATAGCCCTTCTTGCCTTTGAATCCCCCCAGGAAGATTTTAATCTTCCACCCCAGGTTTAGTTTTACACTTTCATATCCAAGATGTCTTCTGGTCATTCACCTTTAGTTACATGGCTCAAATGCCTCTTTGTGTCATCACACACCTAACGACCAAAATATACCTCCTTGTCTCAGGGAGGTGTAAAACTTTCTCTTCCTTCCCTTATTGCTGTTGGCAAAGTCGTGTGCATGTGCAGGTGTGTTTTTCAAGGTGAAGTCTTTCAGGAGATTCTCTCTGAATATCAGCCTGCTCTTTAACAGTCATACTTAATGCCATCATCTTGATAGAACAAATGCACTAATTTAGATGAGGCACAATCATCTCATTTGTAGTCCCTCAGACAAACAGTGTGTTTGTGTGGCTGAGCTTCAGCATCTCCTTCTGAGATAAGGTACAGCAGGAAATTGGATTAGATAGTTTCCTTGTGCGCATCAGGTTTTAAGTGTAAGGAACTTATTTCTTGCAGATGCTGTTTTGTGTGCCTGTTCACAGTTATCATTCACATTCTGGGAAGTGTCTTCAGAGGGCCGTAACCATAACTGGTTTTGCTATTTGGATTGCTCGTGCAATGCAGTCTCTCATTTGCATGTAAAACTTATATAGCAACATCTCTATGCATTGTTATCATTACTGGACTGCTTTGGTTTGGAGCATGACAAATAGAAGGAGTTTGCTTAGACTCGAGCCACTGGTTTGGTAAAAGACATTGTCTAAATCCCCATTAAGAAGAATAAGTGAACACCATAAGGAAGTGTAAGTGTTCAAGGCAGTGAGATAAATCTACTTTTCCTCGGTGACAAAAATATATTTGCTACAATTCTTCATTAACTCAAGGCAGAGATGATACTGGCTTATTAATACACACTGGGAATTCATGCAGATGACACAGTTTTTCTTTTCACAGTTAAAAATGTTTTATTTAATTTCAATAGCACTTGCTGTGCCAAAAGGATTAGATTTTTAAGATATGCATATCAGTAAATCTTATATATTATTTATGCTGTTATTATCATAAAATCTGGTTCGGTATGAATGCATATTCAGTTAAAATATCTTTATTTTCATCCCAAAACAGAGTTATGTAAGTTTAATTGCATTCATGTTGTCTTTGGTAAGATCAATAGCAGTCTTAATCTACTAACAGAAAACACTAAAACAGTTTCCATGAATATTAAGTAACACAAATCAATATGAATTTGTAATTAATTACTTGTTCTAGACAAAAGTAACCATGGTTTTAATTTCTTGAAATGTCTTTCAATTCCATGAAAATGGAATAGTTCTGTTGTGTTTATATTGTGTTTATACATAATGCTAGTTATAGGGGGTGGACTACCAAAATCCATCCCCTACCAGAAATCTTACATTTTTATGAGCCTAAGGATATGAGACAGAATTAGTTAAATAATATTGTAGCCCTCCATTCTCTCTATCAGTGAGAGATAATTCATGTAAATAATAGAAAATGACAGAGGGAATTAACGTAGTTCAAGAATTTTACTTGTAAGAAATAATTTTCTGGAGGAAACTATTGTATAGTTGGTCTGTATACAGGAGGAGATAAAGGTAGTGTTTATTGTATTTGCTCGGTTTCCATCTAAATAGAAGTTAGTATTGAATCTTGCCTCAAACTAAGAGCTTTTCAGGAAAGGAGTCATTACACAGATTCCAATCAGTCATCCCATTGTAAATCTGGATTGCCTCTATTGAACTCACCAGCGTAACTCTGGAATTACTGCAGTGTAATTTGGCACATGCAGCATAATAAGATAAACACCCCAGTGGCATGATACAATAAATATATATATGCACATAAAAATCATAATTCTTTCTGCAATGCATTTAGCAGGTCTGTGTAAAGTTCTTTGCAAAGGAGTGTGTCAGAGCAGCAGGTTAAACGATATGCACAATGTTCCAAGCTACAACAGCAGGAGCTGATTTTTCTGTAGCTGGTCTTGGTATCTGCTCACTGCACAGTAGGCAGAAGTATAGACAGTCTGAGAATCACTTCAGGAACTGCAGGGTATAATGGAAAAGATCCTCATGTGCAAACATTCTGTAAATCATTAAAAATGGTTTAATTAGGTAAAATCACTGAAAAAGTGCTCTTTAATTTTTTTCATAAATCTCTTTCTGAACATGAAATTTTTTTTTTTACTATGACTGAAGCTGGAAAATACTGAGATAAAACCCAAAGATTTCATAGATTACATTCGTCTTTCAAGAAAAGAACTTTTCCTCATTGATTCTCATGTGTGTATATTCAAAATATATATATTTGTGTGATAGGATATAAAATACTATTCACATGAATTAGGATGGTTGCAATTCGCTGGAGAGGTGAAATGGCAAATGCTTTATACAGCTTACTCCTGGATTGTGCTTCTATAAAGCTTTTCATATCGCATCATATCTGACTTTATTTTAGTACATGAATGTCATGACTTAAAAAATCATATTGTTATAATAGTTTCTCTAAGTGAAAAGGTAAAAAGGTCTGTTAACTCAGGTGCTCTAGTTCCTGTTAATCACTTTTTTAAACAAAACAAAGCTAAATAAAGCAACCTCAATTCGGAGCTGAAGATAGGCCTTGCACATGTGAAGGTGACACCCAAGAAATACATGAGCTTTTGTAAGCACAATTTTAGAAAGCCATTATGGGCCCTTTGTGTTTGGGAAAGGTCACTGGCAAGTGAGACAAAAAGACTCTCTTCCTTATGCAATTTCCCAGCACAGTATTTTCTCCTAGCTTTGGGAATCCTGTCTTGAAATCGAGGGAGAAAAGATACCATAAATGTATGTACGTGAACATTCTGGGGAAAAAAATGCACAATTCTGATGAAGCTAAAGCTATCCACAGTGATAGAAAGGTTTTTACTAATTCTCTAACTACAAAAATACATGAACCCCACTAGCCAAACTAAACCCACTCCACCAATAATAAATAAATGCTAGAACATTTACAAACCGTTAAATATTAAACCCCATTCTCATAGTCTTGAAATCTGCTGTTCATTACCTCCTGCCCCGTGCCAAATGCAAATATGCCCAATGTTCACTGGCAAGTTGCCAGCATCCCAGACAACTACCCACTTGTTAAATTATATGTGGCATTTTGAAACACAGCCTTGTCTCTCCAGTCTGCTTCTAGGAATCTGTCCAATAAAATATGTATTAAATAAGAAAATATTGTATATTGTGTTCTAAACACAGTGCTCTTCATAACAGCGGAGGGAGTATAAATGAAAGAAGGGGAAAAAAATAAGCTGCTGTGTTGTTCATGAAGCTGGTGGTCCATTCCAAGTGAGGGAGAAATAAGCAGCACCTTATTTCATGAGCTTTGTTTGAAAGCAAAGATGTCTATTCACTTGATTTACAGTGCATTTTTGCATCCTCATTTGCACACATACCGCTCTCCTATATAAGGAGATATAATGCTTATATAAGCATTTAAGGATAAAATCTACCTTTATTACAAGGGTATAAGGGCTTGCCTTTAGGTAACATTTACTTCAAACAGTGTACTGATTAACAGAAACGGATGGAATCAGCTCTTGCATTTTGAAGAGGTTTACTTTTGTGGGGGAAAAAAACAAAAGACTATATACTAAGATTTCTGATATCCCTGACTGTTTTCTCAGTTTCTTCCTGTTTGAAATTAATGGAATTTCAACAGCAAGAGACAGAATGTGCAATTTAAAAAAAGTTTTGGGGTGGTTTTTTTTTCCCCACGCTGGGAATAATTAACATTTGGGGGCTGCTTAACAGTTTAAGACCATTATGAGTAAATTACTTTTTTAATTTACATCACAGTTTTGAGCAAAATGTGATGTTTTCAATAAATCAAATAAAACAAGAGTAATTGGTTTGCGCAAGCATTCTGTCTCTGATCATCACGACGGCCTAGAAAAACAAGTTAATGAGAGAGACAAAAACCTTCACTCCAGTCACTGACAGATGTTGGAGAACTTTGCATCTGAACTTTGGGGATCATGCTGCTTTTTCCTTAATGAGCTTAAGCTTTGTTAGCCTGTCTGTAGTAAAATAGAAGGATCTTTAAATGCATTGCATGCATACCAAGGCTTTGCAAAAACTGCAGCTGCTGAAGTTAAATGCAATGCGATTGATGCATCATTAGAAATATAAAGTTGGAAGTTAAATTAGTTATTGAACTACCTGCAGGCTGATACCATCTATTTAATTGTGACTGGACAGTAAGACTAACAATCACGTAAATCCTCATATTACACCAGAACTAGTTCAATATCTCAAGCCTATAGATACTGTTGTCCTTGAAAACACTGTTAAGACAAAAAGACTGGTTTTGGTGGAGAGGGCTTTTTCTTTTTTTTCTTCTTTTTTTCTGAACAACAAATAATCTGTGCTGCAGAAGGATGGTTGTACTGCCTTTGAAGTATAAAGGGTGCATGTGTCCCATGTCAGGAGATCACAAGGAAAGTTGTGTCTTAGAATCATGATGGTGCAGGTGGTCCGTGTGAACATGAGACTAAGCTGTCTCCTGAATATACACATACAGTCCCACCGCGAGCCAACAACTTGCGAGTTAAAAATTTTGCTGGCGTTGCTTCCTTGTTTTGTGTGATTGCATTGCTGATACGTTTGTTTTTTTTTTTTTTTAATGGCATGGCTATACAAGCAAGATAGAGGATAACCTAAAAGTGGCCTAAGACTTGCCCCAGTCCACACCTGTTATCCTAAGACAAAAGTGACATGGCTTATCCCTGTTCCACTCATAATTCTGAGAAGACCCTGCATAGGGGTAATAACACAGTGAATAGTTAATGTACGGCAAACCCGCTTCCTAACTTGTCACTTCAAACTTGTTCATGTTAGTAAACTCGGGATAATATTGAAACTGGTAAGACAATATTGTTTAATAATGCATTCCAAATCAGTTGTTGGCCATGTTTCCTATGACAGATTCAATGGCTCAGTTACAGGCACTTTTAATAATGCATTCCAACATAGCTATCAGCCATGTTTTCTGTCACAGAACAATGGTTTAATTACAGTCACTTTTTTTAAGCAACATTTTGTCTACATATTGCAGTCTGTGTACAGTAAAGGAGAGGGTAGTGTCCTACTCTGCATCTTCCGGAAAAGAAAGCCCACTCACTGCATAAGCTCATGGATAATACAGGAGTTACTACCACGTCTTTCTCAAGCAGTTGCATTTTCATACTGCTTTATATCAGTAGCTTACAGATTTTTTTTATACTTCTTGAAAAGATACTGATAAACATAAGCTTGCTTAACCTGCAGAAACAAGACAAACACCTTTCTGAAAATGCTGTGTCATGATGTGCTATTTCTTGCTGAAAGCAATTTTTGAATTACAATGAATGGTACTTGGGAGATAGCTTTATTACCATGTGCAAGTTGTTTTATTTCAAATAAATTCCTTTGTGACAAAGCAAACATATTTCAGAATCTTTCACCAAATAAAAGACTATGTCTGGAAACTAGCTCAGACAGATTCCAACCAGGAACCATCACAAATTACTACCATGACCACTGGGATACAGTGAAGTGAATCTCTGGCTTCAAATAGAAATTCTAACTTTTTCACATGTAAGTTTTCTTGGAACATGGCTATCTCTGAAAAAAAAAGAAAAATTTGGCTTTGACAGGTCTGATCTTTTACTACTATTTTAATCCATATAATTCTCAAGAGAAGTACAAATATTTCTGACTGGTTGAAAAATTGGGCAGGCAAACTAACCAGAATCAAGTATAAAGCATAATGGTTTTGCTAGCGACCAATGGAGCATGAGCCAGTGATTTTCTGCAAACAGCTGTGCTTGTAAAGAGACATACTGTCATGGAGCTCTCTCTTCATCCTCTTCTTCACTGAAAGGAGAACCCAAGGGAAGGCAGGGAAGAGTGTCCCCCTTTTCTGTGCCTTTCTGTACTCTAGTGACTGCTGCCTGCCACAACAGCATAAGTAAGATTTTAATGAAAGAATATGCATGTAGTTAGCTGCTGCTCAGAGAGAAACATGTTCATTTTAAATGACATTATTACAACAAAATAGTCCAGCTATATGGCAGCCTGAAGCTCCACACTCAGATTTTCTTTGTTCTTAGCAGGGGTTGAATGTCATGAGTTGAATGTTTTTGCTGTCTAAGCTAGCATTCAGTTCATCCAGACTTCAAACACCTCCATGTAGTTTATGCTCTGGACATAACCATAACAGGACAATGACCTTGGACAAATTTACAGGTCAGTCCAGTCAAAGATCAAGTAGAGATAAGAATTTGGAGAGCTGTAAAATCTTTTCAATGGGAGTTAGAAATATTAGTGTATAGAATTTTTTTCTTAAAAAAACCATTCTGTAAGCTTCTTTTTTTTTGAATTGTTCATTTTTGGTATCAGTAATTTACTGAACAAGTAAAATTAAGTATAAACAAGGGTAGAATTTCTTTTCTTTCTCCTCATTAAGTATATAAATAGAAATTACTTGTTTCCAGTTCCAGTACAGAGTATTTTGTAATGATAAATGAATTAATTTATGAAAAATAATGTAAAAGGGAGATTTGTCTTTCATAAAATGGTGTTATTTCAGTCATCCTTTTTTTTCCCCCCTGAAACGCTGTAAAAACTTATGGTTGCTGAATGTTGCAAGTGAAATTATTGTTTCTGACAAGTTTTGTATGAGTCATTTAAACTACAACACTAAATAATTACATTACCTTATTTTATATGCTACATGAGGTGTAAAGTAGGATTAAAAAGAAATACGGTGACAAGTCTTTGTTTGGGTGGTGTTCTCTTTTTCCTTATTGACAAGTTTTTTTCCATTGGGCATCTTCTTTTCCCTGATAAAATAATATCCACTTTAATGAATGCTTGGTCTCTCTCTGCTAAAAATCTGCATTTTTGCACCTGATCCAAAAAGTAGTGAAATCATTTAAAATCTTTCCATTTGTTTCAGAGGGCTTTGAGTCAAGCTTTTAGCCAAGCAGCTGTTTGGTACTTCTAAGCAGTGTAAATCGCTCTTTTGGATGAGACGCATTTTTCTGTACTGTACAGCTACTCTGTGTAAATTTTGAGTTTAATAACAACATGTCTCTTTACAGGTGACATTCTCCAATTTCACCATGTGTACCTGATCTGAATATAACTTGTAATAGGGATAATTGTTAAATGTGATAACTAATTTGACTGAAGTAAAAAACAAGGCTGTCAAACCAGAAATGCTAAATAATACTGTTTCCAGGAAGCAACTAACACTGGTGACATTGTCATCTGTTCCTGTAAAAAGCTATGATGAAAATGAAATCTCTCAAATACAAATTCAGATGATTCACGTCAAATGCAGCCTTTAAAATACTGTCAGGATAAATGAAAAATGTAATGTCATTTTCAGCCAACTCCACATAGTTCTGCCATTAGAAACACAGTTGAGGTTATAAATAGCTATTTTTACACAAAGCCAATACTATACGTGAAACAGACAATTTAAGTTTTCCCCCATCAAAATTAGTTCTTACATACAGTACATCAGGCAAAAATTTTAAAACGCAACAGGAATACACTTGAAAGGGTAACAATACGTCCAGTCTTGAAAAGGTATTGCAGCAGGAGACGATTATGTTGTCATGTTGCTAATAACACTGTTGTTCTCAAAATGATGTGCTACCCTGAATGATCCTAAACGAGACAGACTATTGGTCTAATGCTCCATGGGGTAATAGCATATAGTAGTACATTGGCTAGCACAAAAGCTTTTGTCACATTAGCATAGTACTACTCTCCAGAAATAGGGGAATGGTTGAGTCATAGATGGTACGTATGGCCTCATTCTGCTGTAGTTCTGTACAAACACTGTATTTCTTCCCTTCTGCTCTTGAATGTGGGTTGCTTTTCTCTTCCCATGCCCCATTTCTTTACTATCCTCTCCAAACTTTTGGCATGAAATTCCATAGCTCTTCGAAAATGCACCGCATATATTGCTAGTTTTAGTCTTTTTCCTGATCAAAATAGTTAGGACATTGTATCTTCTGCCGAGGGTTAATCTCTTGCACTCACTGAAATAAAATACTGTGATAGTCTTAACCAATTGTTTGCAACTAAGAGGGCATGCAGAACATTGTTCTGTCCAGCACATTATGGTCTGGGAAATAAACTTTTCCCTTAATTGCCTAATAGAGTTAAATAGTCAATGACCAGCGTAATTTTAACTTATAAGGGTGCTTCTGAGATTCTGAAAGACCTTGCAGGAGCTCCATGCTTATTTTTAACCTACTTAGTGGGAAATAAGAGAATTTAATACAGCTGATTTAACAGTGGTTTTTTTGTTGTTTTACGGTTTCTGGATGTTAGTAAAATGACTGTTTAAGCCCATCCTGCAAAACAGGGTTGAAATGTCAGTTTGGCTTGTAGCTAGGGTAAGTTTCCTTTCTTTATCTTATACCCTGAACGCAGAACTGCACGCAGAATCACAGGAAGGCTGAGGCTGAAGGCACCTCTGGAGATCTTCTAGTCCAACTCTATGTTCAGGGCAGGGTCAGATAGGGAAGGTTGCTCCGGGCTGTGTCCAGTCAAGTTTTGACTGTCAGCAGGGATGGAGGCTCCACATCTCTGGGCAGCCTGTTCCAGTGTTGGCCCATGTTAGAAAAGTGTTTTCTTACACTCAGACAGAATTTCCTGTGTTTCAGTTCGTGCCCTTTGCCTCTCGTCCTGTTGCTGATCACCAACAAGAAGAGCCTGGCTCTGTCTTCCTTACTCCCCCAATGGGGTATTTATACACATGGATAAGATCCTCCTGAACCTTCTCTTCTCCTTGCTGAGCAGTCGCAGCTTTCTCAGCCTCGCCTTATATGCCAGATGCTCCAGTCCCTTAGTCATCAACACACTGCAGGAAGGGCTGTTTCTTACAGTATTCCTGTATAGTATCACCATAAGTGTTGGCGTGCAAATGAGAAAGGGTCAGTCAGTGAAACAGTATTTCATCAATGTCAGAACCAGTCCTGGCATGACAGAAGTAACACTTTACGTCTGTTGTTCAAAAATAACATATTTCCAGACCTATATTAATTCCTGTATGACCTACTTTCAGCAGCAGCTCTTATTTCAGCAACGGAAGATTCAGATCTGTGAGTTGCTCATACTGGAACTTAGTTAAGTGCCAGCTTCTCATAGTCACACAGAACACAAGCAGCAAAATTAAATGTGATTGTTGTGGTATTCTAGTGTATTCATACCAACACACGTTTTTTCTTCTTGTCCATAGCTAAGGCTTTGACCTTTCTGAGCCATTAGGAAAACTGAACCTGATAAACATAATTCTTGAAATATCTCCTAGCAAAAGAAGGAGAAAGTGGAACAGAAATCTGTGGCCATGAAAAAGTTGAAAATAACGGAAATCTCAAAAACTGCAGCCTGTGTAACACAGATTGGGAAGCACTCACAATAATAAATTTGGTTTTGGTTAGATGAATAGGAATGACTGACTCATTTGGTGGCACTTTTCAAACTCAACTTTGTGAGGGCTTTTTGGTTTTGATTTTCTATTCTGTTCCCTGTTTGTTATAACAAGGTAAAAGAACTTAGGGCAGATGGGAACCCACTAGAAACTGGATAAATGGTTTCTGAAAGTATTCTTCCATCTGTTTCTATTTTCTTCTATATAGTGACTTTGTTCACTCTCTTTAAAGGGTAGCCAAATAAGAAGGAACAAATTTTTGGATCTGTTCTTAGAAGGAGATATATTTTTTTTTCTTTGGTCCAAATCCAAAATTGACAAATCCCTTCTTCAACAGCTGCAAGAAATGACATAATTTGGGCATCAGTATTTTCACTTTTAAAAATAAAAAATCTTTTCTGAAATCTTTTCTATTACTTCTGTCCTACAATGATAAAATATATATTGAGAAAAATATTGATCATACTGCTGAAACATATTGTGCTTGTAGAAGGCACATGGAACACGTTTGTCCTATGAACTTTCTTCTTGAACTTTTGTTTTCATGCCGTGTAGCTGGATATGGCTGCTGAATATACTTCTAATATTAAACTCTGTTAAAATGGCTAAAGAACTTGCCATACCTCTTCAGTACAGATTGTAGGAAAGTGCAACAGTACATTGTAGTTTGCATATACAGAGACTAATTACTCAACACTTTCCTAATAGTAGTAATGACAGTAACCGTTTAAATGGCTTAAAACTGCACTCCTCTTGTATTTAATGGAAATTTCCAAAATGAAGCTAAAAAAAATCAATTAAATAAATCAGAAATTTGTTCTTCAGAGCCTTTGTGTACTTCCTGAAAATATCTCTTACTACAGATTACTTTCATAAATTAACATTACCTCAAATATGCTACATGAAATGATCCAATAGTATCAGATGAAAAAAACAGGTAACTTTTACATTTCCTACTGCTATGACCTCATAGTGTTTTTATATATATATATATATATATGGTATTATGTCTCTTTCTAGAATGAACAGGTGCTATTCTGTTCTCACGATTTTGTCATGTACAGGAAAACCTGATTTATATGAACAATCAAACACTGCAAATGCAAAGGTTGGGGTTTTTTTTCAATGCAACTGATGCATTTGCTGCTGTTTTAAAGGCTGAGTGCACAAGATAGTCTAAAAAGTTAGAATCCATTTTACTTAATGAAGCCTGTGAATCTATAGGTTTTCTGTAAAGTCAGTCAGGGGCAGTGAAGGTAATACAATATAATAACCTAACAAATATTCTAGATTGACCCCTTCTTGTGGCTTAATGTGATAGGTAGCACTACAATCTAAGATTAAGAATACTAAAAAAAAACCCAAAAGCTTTTAAACAAAAGGCAGGCAAAGTCTCTGAAAATTCAACATATTCTGTGAACTGTTAGAAGACCACGAGACATTATTTTTTTCCATAAAAGTACATTATCTGACACAGTGTATGGTTACATGGGCCATTTTACCCTTTCATAATGAGAATATTTAAATGTACAATGTCCTTTAATATGCAGAAATAAACATCTGGATTTTTTGAGGGGGTAGTTACTGAACAATAGAGTTATAATAGTATAACCTAGGTGTAGCATTGAGGGATGTTTAGTTACACATAGCCTTACGGAATTATCCTTTGTTTAGATAGTGTTAAGGTAACCTAGAAAAAACATAAGTATGACTATTAAACATATATATTTTTTTTTTAAATAAACAAATTATTAGAAACTGGTGTATGGGGTTTGCATGGCAAGGTTTTGGTAGCAGGGAGGCTACAGGAGTGGCTTCTGTGAGAAGCTGCCAGAAGCTTCCCCTATGTCTGACAGAGCCAGTGCCAGCCGGCCCCAAGCCGGACCCGCTGCTGGCCAAGGCCGAGCCCGTCGGCAACGACGGTACCGCCTCTGGGAGAACAGATTTAAGAAGTGTGGGGGGGGAACTGTGCAAGGGCAACTGCAGCCAGAGAGAGAAGTGAGCATGTGAGAGAAGCAGCCCCGCAGACCCCCAGGTCGGTGCAGAAGGAGGGGCAGGAGGTGCTCCAGGCGCCGGAGCAGAGATTCCCCTGCGGTCCGTGGGGCAGACCCTGGTGCGGCAGGCTGTGCCCCTGCAGCCCGGGGGGGCCCACGCTGGAGCAGATCTCCCCCTGCAGCCCGTGGAGGGCCCCACGCCGGAGTGGGTGGGTGCCCGAAGGAGGCTGTGACCCCGTGGGAAGCCCACGCCAGAGCAGGGTCCTGGCAGGACCTGTGGCCCCGTGGAGAGAGGAGCCCAGGCTGGAGCAGGTTTGCTGGCAGGAGTTGTGACCCCGC
>JAVKLA010000057.1:14353482-14366414 GCA_034782735.1 Sagittarius serpentarius | reverse complement strand
CCTGGGAACATTCAAGGCCAGGCTGGACGGGGCTCTGAGCAACCTGATCGAGTTGAAGGTGTCCCTGCTCACCGCAGAGGGGGATGACCCTTGATGGTCCCTTCCAGCCCAAGCCATTCTATGATTCTATGAATCAGCTGAAGGTGTCCCTTCTTCAGGCTGACCCAGTCCAGCTCCCCCAGTCTCTTCTTGCAGGGCAAGTGTTCCAGCCCCCACCACCTCGGAGGGTCTCTGCTGGGCTCCCTCTAGTTGGTCCATGTCTTTCCTGCCAGAAAAAAATGGGAAAAACTGGATCCCGCATCTAGACGTCATCTGACGAGTGCCACATAGAGGGAGTCAAGCTACTCCCTCAATCTAGCAGCTCTGCCACTCTTCCTACTGCCCAGGAGGTTGCTGGTTGCCTTTGCTGCCAGCACACACCATGGGCTCACATTCGTCTTGCTGCCCACCTCCACCCCAGGGCCTTTCCCACAGAGCTGCTTCATGGCCTCTCCATCCCCAGACAGTGTTGCTGCAGGGGCTGTTTTTACCCTGTGATGGGAAAAGTTTATTGGGATCTGGAGAGCTTGGCATTTGTCTCGTGCTGAATTTCATGATGTTCCTTGTGGCCCGTTTCTTCAGCCTATTTGGAGCCCTGTCTTTGAGTGTATTGACTGGTACCCCCAATTTGGCATCATCTGCAAAATTGATGAGAGTGTGCTCTGTCACCTCCTACTCACCATTGACAGAGATGTTAAAGAGGAAATGTCCTAGTGCAGACCCCTGTGGTAGTCCACTTGTCACAGGCATCCAGGTAAAGTATGACCCATTAGCCACCTTCTGAGCCCCATCATCCAAACATATTTGATCAATCTGGTTGTCTAGTCATGCAGACTAACATCCCAGCTGAAATATCACAGGCAACAGTGTCAAATTCTTGCTAAAGTGTATGCAAGTAACATCCACTACTATCCTCGTATCCACAAATCTAGTCATTTTATCATAGAAGACAACTAGGTTGGTCAAGCACAATTTACTCTTGGTAAACTTATGCTGGCGACTTCCAATCATCTGTTTAACTTCATGTGCCTGGAAGCGTGCTCCAACAGGACTCATTCCATGATTTTCCCAGGAACTGAAATGAGGCTGACCATCCTGTAGTTCCCGGGGTTGACCTTCTGGCCTTTTTTGAAGAAGACTCTGGTATTTGTCTTTCTCCAGTCAACAGAGACCTCCATTTCCTTGTCAAAGACTATGAAAAGAAACCAAAACCAAATTGCTATTTTTAAATGTTTTTAAAGTTTATAGATTTGACATTTAGTACATATTTTATTTTGTTGAATAACAATAGAAACATTGAAATTATGCATCTCCTCTGCAGATGGCTTAACATTTGATTTCAGCTGAAGTTGTGTTCATTTTCATGGTACATAGATTCTTCTAGGTATGAACTACTGATATAAAGTTTCTGGCTACAGAATATATCTTGGAAATCTTCAAGATGGTTATTGTGTTGGCTCACTATCAAGCATACTGTAGCTTGTAAGATGTCAGTGGAAATTAGAGATGTATGGACATTAAAATATGAACAACTAACTTAGCTGAGGAATTCTTGCATGATTGTAAATTAACCTACTCTTCACTCAAAGGAAATTCAGGCAGTGTTTCAAGTGAACAGTCTAAAGATTAGTCATATGAATTAATAGTGTAGGCCTGAGTACACGTATTTGTTAATTGCAATTAGAAAACACTAGTAATTAAATACTACTTTTAGAAACCATTTAAAAATGGTTTCTATTGCTCTTATTACTGCAATTCATCTAAAGTTCAGTTTATTCGTGTTCTTTAGGTTACAGGTCTTTTAAAAAAGGTTGACACCTTATTTATTGAAAATAATTAAAATTATGGAAAAAAACCCAACACAACATACACTAATAAGTTACTTTCCTGCTTAGTCCATTGTACATGATTTGTCTTTTAGATCAGTCCTTAAATAGATACGTCTGGATGACTTTTAAATCCTATTTACCTGCACAAGAAGATGGCTTTGCCCTGTTTTTTGTAAGCAGAAAACTTCATTTATTCTCTCTTCTGCTGGTACTGTCAGCATCCAGTGGCTAGAGTTCCTACCTTATGGTCTCATGCTCAAAAACCTCAGTAGCTGGGAAACTAAGGTGGGAGTGGGTTCATTTCTCATGCATGAATTTTTGAGGTGCCTGCTGGTAACACAGAAAAGCTCTAATAAAAGATTTTCCACTCCTGCTGCTGAACAGTGTTAATAAGTGAGTTTTGTGCTTTATTTTGCTTTATTGATGTGTGAAAAACAGTTTTATTTATGCTTATAGCATAAGTGGCACATCTTATTGGTCCTACTGGCTTTTAAAAATAGCCATCTCCTTGTAAAATCTGTGAAAATCAGGTCAACTTTATTTTTGATGTCGAAATTAGCACTGAGATGCTGGGGATAATATGTTTCTTGTCCTTTATGCAAGTAGTTCCATACATGCACAAGTACTTATTATTATTTGTATTTGTGTACTTTTTTCCAGTGTCCAACATGTCCTTAAGAGGAATTAGCATGTTATAAAAAATGGATCCTATAGAATATGTAGTGGGTTAAAATGTCATTTGAATGCAAAAAAGAGCAATGCTAAAGCTGACTAAACTAATAAAATGCTTACTGATACTGTAAGTAGGTCCCTAGATATTCTTGGCATTTTGTTAGTTAGAAAGATTTCAGTCTGTAGAGGTAATCTAATAGTCCTGGTCAGTAAAATCCAGCTCTCAACAGATGTTCTTATTCAGATGAGTTGCCCTGTATGTCCTGAATAATTAGATTGTACATGGGTGGCTTGAACTTCATTGCTTGGTGCAAAGAGCTGACTCACATCTCTTCAGGTCATGTGAACCTAATTTGGGATCTGTAATGTAATGGAGGGTAGGCTTTGCACACAATTCACATGCCAGACTAACAACAGGGGATTCGTAGGGGTGAGAGGGTCGAACAGATGAAAGCACTGCTGCATTACAGACTCACACTTTAAACCTAATTTGGAGGTAGAATTTCACCTTTTCAACTCTTCCCTGCATTTGGTCGCAAAGCACAATTGTTCAGGCTTTATACATGCCGTGACTTTGGCCCCGTAGTCACAAGCAGAGATGTTGCAGTTAGTTGATCTAAAATGTGTATCAGCACCAGGCATCGCTTAGGAAAATGTTTAAAAACAAGTAAAACTAAGCGCTGAGTATTCAGAAGTCGGCTACCGTGTTAAATTGATGAGATAAAATGTGTTACAAAGTTTCATGGGAAGCAAATGGAGGAAACAGCTGTAGATCTAATACTGCAGACCTACTCCCCTCTCCCGAACACTACAGAAAGAAAAAAAAAGCAATGAAGTTCAATTTTCCATGTTCAGTTTTACAGGTGTTGATATTTATTCCATGTTTTATTTTTCACAGTAATCAAAGGAGGAAAGGGATACCATAGTTGTATTTCCCTTTTCTTGCTTGCTTGCTTTCTTCTACAATGACAGAGGACATTTTTAGTGTTCCAAGTGCCCTTCTCAATTATTGAAGGGTAAAGAATCATACAGTTTTAAAAACTAGATAGTGGCAGACAAGGAAAGGTGATGTAAGAAGGAAAAGAAAGGTAGACTGAGGAAAAAGAAGAGAGCCGGTGACCCAGAAATATAGCCTGATTTTATACATTGGAGAAAACACAGGCAGAATAGATTTCTACCACAGACAAATTCTAAGTGGGAAAGTATTAAAAAAAAATAAAGACCCTGCGTTATACTACATTTCCTGTATGTGATCAGGATGTTTTCTGTCTTTCTGCTGAAATTACAAGTAAATGCTGTAACAGTAGTGTTTTCTGTTAAAGAACACAGAAGATATTTATTTAGTTTTACATTAGAAAAGAGTCTAGATGAAGAAAGATTTTCTATTTGAGTTACATTTCACATCTCATCTTTATAATCAGACTGACTTGTGGCATTAGATGGAACAAAAATGGCTATTAGAGGACAGAGAAAGAGGAGCAAATTGGGACAAAATTTCACAAGAAAGTCATGAAATTACAAGAGTTTGAGTGTTTTATCTGAAAAAAAGCCAACAAATCTTTTTTTGAATTTTTGATTTCTGCTTGTCCTAATTAGATATATCTTGTGAAAAGTTCAGCAAAATAAATGTTTGGTATATATTTTTAAAATTACAAAAGCATTCCTTATTATAATGAAAAGGAGGCATTTTGAGCTTGAAAGTATGATGCAAATTACTACACTTAGCCTATAGCAAAACATTCTGCATCAAAGAGCTGTGCTAGCTGAGGCAATAGTCAGTGTTTTAAAAGAAATAATGAATGCAGAAAATAAAGCTTGAATTTTAATTCTCACAGCATGTGGAAACTTAAGATAGTTTTATCTGTGGAGTTACATTCTTGTCCTTAAATCCAGACCAAACTTTAGTCTTTGATCATGATATAGTTCATAAACCTATAGTCCACAACTGTGGCAGATCTAGAAAAACAAACCAGAAACAATCAGAAGTTTTCATTTTAATACATTCAAATGGATGTAGTGGGCTCACTTCTGAAATGATACATTTGTATAAAAATTAGATTTTCTAAAAGAACCACAAAATCACATACTGGTTGAGGTTTAAAGGAACCTCCAGAGGTCATCTGGTCCAACCCACCTGCGCAAGCAGGGCCACCTAGAGCTGATTGCCCAGGACTGTGCACGGATGGCTTTTGAGTGTCTCCAAGGAGAGAGGCTTCACAGCCTCTCAGGGCAGCCTGCACCAGTGCTCAGTCACCATCACAGCAAAAAGAGTGTTTTCTTATGTTCAGAGAGAGCCTCCTGAGTTTCAAGTTGTGCCTATTGCCTTTGGTCCTGCCGCAGGGCACCACTGAAAAGAGCCTGGCTCTGTCCTCTTCGTACTCTCCCTTCAGGTATTTACATACATTGATGACATCCCCCCCGAGCTTTCTCTTATCCAGGCTGAACAGTTCCAGCTCTCTGAGCCTGTCCTCGTAGGAGAGACTCTCCAGTCCCTTAATCATCTGCATGGCCCTTTGTTGGACTTTATCCGGTATGTCCATGTCTCTCTTCTACTGAGGAGCCCAGAACTGGACACAGCACTCCAGGTGTGGCAACATCAGTGCTGGGTATAGGGGAAGGATCCTGTACCTCGACCTGCTGGCAGTACTTTGTCTAATGCAGACTAGGATACCAAAAAAAAGCCTGCAAAGATGACCAGCAAAAAAAAGTCTCTCTCCTTCACACCATATGAGCTGTTCAGGAGATAGCATTCAAGCAAAAGTACTTCTTAGTTATAGAATCATCCTGTTGCAAGCCTGAATGGGGTTTATATGCCTAGTGAATTATTACTCACTGTCCTTCTCTCACAGCATTTATTGTAAACTGACTCCTTCCATCTCCTTGATTCTCAAATATGAAAGGGAAAAATTCTTTACTAAAAAAAAAAAAACAACAAACAACAAAATTGTGAAGCCAGATGTTAATGGTGTCCTAACTCTTTTTTCATATAAGAACTATAATATGGTCTTCACTTACATAATCAAATACTTCTTCTGAAGTAATTTATTCTTTCTTAAAACCTTAAAGCTCTTGAGTTTGGTATGTTTCACGCTTTTTTTCACATAGAAGAGTCAGTGCTTTTAAACAAGTAAGCATTGGCTGTACTCTGATATAGCTGATATTTTTTCTTTGCTCTTCTTTGTATTGGAACTCTGTGTTTTTGTGTACTCAACACCATTGGTAACTCCACTCTTTTAAAAGTACTTTTCCTTGAAAAGAGATGTTCAGATAAGCACTGTCTTCAGATAGCCTCTATGAAAACTGGGGGAGAGTAGCCATTACCTAAGTGAACTTTCTGTTTTATTACCACACAGGGTAATGATGAATTGTAGACGCTTTTAAAGATAACTTAGAAGTCATTGATATGAAATATACAGTAGTAAATTGTTTAACTACACTGCTGGTAAAATAGTTGCCTAGCTAAAGAACAGTATTTTTTCCTTTCTAGGCAAGTAGAAGATCCATACTTTTATTCAGGTACTGGCTTTCCAAGTCAAGTTTTGGAACTTGAAAGTAAAGAAGGAAAGTCATTTTAGAGGCAAAGTTAATCTTTTGTTGGACCAAAATAAATAACTATCCCTGATTCTTTGCTCCTTAAGGAGGCAAAGATCTCTTTAAGGTGAAGGTAAGCAAAGGCTACAAAACTGGGTCAAAGAGTCTTTGAAGGGAAAAGATTATACATTCCTGTGATGGATTATGTCTTCTTTAGTAACACTATTTGTAAAAATGTAGTCCAGACTTGCCTATAGTCTCAGGCTGATATACGCTTCTGGTGATGCAAAGCAAATGTAATCCTACACAGAAAGAAACATTAAGTCAGAGAGAACTACATTTTGACACCTTTAGCCATAGCCAAGAGTTGCTTACTCCAGGAATGGTTTCATTTAATTCGACAGACCTCATACTAGCAATATATGCCTGCTTTCTGCTGGCGTGCCTCTTGGGCAAAGTACTTCCTAGCCAGAGTGATAGCAGTTGATACATGCTTTGCACAGGTGGAAACAACTACACAAGAGAATCAAGTCCTTAGTAGACGTGTGTAAACCAAAATATACAAAGCAGTTACCTGCAACTACACATACCAGAGGGATTGCTTTCCCTCCTGTGAATTTTGGCTCAAATTTTAACAAAGAATTGGTAAAACTGAATAAAGTATATATAAGTATACTTTGAAGACTATGCAGTTTAAGCATTTTCTGTTACAAACCAGTATTGTGCATATCAGATACTTGGGTGACATTTCTATTTGTATTCTCTAAGTAACATGATGAAGGCTACGGACTGGTAAATATTCCAAAAACTAGTGGAAAGCAGATAACTGAAGCTACCAGAAAACTTTGATTCAAATACAGGACTACTTGTTAGAAGATTTCTCTCAAACTTCTTCTAGTGGGAAAACCTTAAAAAAATCACTGTAGGCAGAACTCTGTGATACTTCCATCCACTTAATGTGTAAGTTTCACGTGGCATAAATGTTTTAATGGCTTTTCTCCTCTGTTTCTTACTTTATATAATTTATTAATAATATACTGCAAGTTTTACAAAGCTAAATGCATCAAGGAACAGGAACAGAGGAGTCTGGCACAGCATCCCAAAGGTGTCTTGTATTAAACTCTGGTGGGCATTTTAAGACTCCCACATTCCCCTCTAGGAGGAAGATCTCTAAAGCAGTAGATTCAAAATGCACTACACTTATTTTAAAACATGGTCCTATAGTATTCACTTTAACAGAATTTCTTGTATTTCCAACCCTGGCAACCCTATCAAATTACACTGTAAACAGCTGTGTTGTACCAACACTCTTAAAAGGAAATCCGTTTCTTGTCCCATGTGAACAACTCTATGAACAGTATTTTTCTGTTCTTGTTTGGTTTCTGGAATGCAGTATGACAGCGTGTTAGAGACAATTACAAGTCATGATTAAGAGTATTCTGCATGATTCCCTCAGAACTGCTTCAGATTATTACTGAACACAAATGAATGGTGCCATGGAGAAGATGAAGGGTATTTTAATCCTTCATTCCAAAGCAATGAAATAACTGTGAAGCCTGTAAGGAGCATAGACAAATCTTTTAGCAGTGATGTATAAAAAATGTGTATTTAAGTCCTTGCGGTTTACTAATATTGACATTTCAGGGTCAAAGTTCTTTCTAGTAGAGACAGATCTTGTAAAACACAAACACAGGAACGGACATAAAAATTTGAATTGCAAACCTAAGAGCAAATTTCCAACACGGTACAGAAAATACACATGCAGTTACAATAAATAGTGAGAATTTCTGTTTCAGTTTTCTGAGTATTTTAAGAGCTGACTCCACACCTGATTTTCTTAATGAATTGTCAAAAAATATTATTTTCATTCTATTTCAAGAATATCTGCATTTTTACCATGTTAAAGGATATTTTTATGAGATTAATGAAACTTGATGAAGCCTTACAACTTCCCTCAAAATGACACATGAAGGCTAGGAATGTCTAAATGGTATCTCTAGTTCCAGCCACCAGTTAGGTCTTATATCAGCTGAGATAAGTACTACCTTTCACATTACATCTTGGCATTCATTTCTCTGACCTTTACATCAAATATCATGTAAAAATTACTTCTCTGGTCAGTGGAGATGAGCAACTGAGGCATAAATCTGCGTGTCAAATCTCTTGAGAGGTGTGTCTCTCTCTCCAGTGCCTATAGAGGGAGCCTGGCTGACAAATTTTTAAAATTCTGTAATTAGGTGAGATGAATCCCCATCCTTCATATGACAGTATGATATATGACCAGTGATACATTCCAAACAGTTAAGCAAGTAACTTCAAACCTCTGCATCCTCACACAGTAAGTGTTATACAACACAAAAATAAGGAGCTTTTCCTAAGAAACACTGCATGTTATTAGGAAAAAAATAAAAAAAAAAGTGTATCTAAGATTGTTATAAGGTGATGTTAAATGGTCCATGAGTTGAGCACAGATTTTACTTATGCTTTACTTTGTATTTATCATTAGCGGTGATTAATGTAAAACAACAAAGCAGTGAGAAAACTGTAGAGTAACAAAGTCTGGGGACAACTGCCATAGCCCATTACACTAGAAAGTTAAAAAGACTTTTTTCAGACAACTGGGAAAATAGTTTTTAATATATAGCAATAACAAGGAGATAAGTAATATCAATGTGGTTTGTCAAGAATAAATTATGCCAAGTTAATTTAATTTCCTTTCACGACAAGGCAACAAATCTTTTAGGCAAAGAAACAGTTGTCACATATTTTGAATTTCAGATCTATTCTGTGTTAAACCTTGTAAGCAAGTGAGGGCAACAGAGAAGAGTTACTAATCACTCACTATAAAACTGAAAGGATGTACTGAATGATGATACTCAAGGTTCTTAATTATGGTCTTGTATTTCAGTGAGTAATTAGAATATAGTGAACTCATAGAATCGTCTATTTTACACTCTTTCCAGTACACCTCCCTAATTCCACTGAAGCTGCATTGTGCTTCCCTGTGTTTGAGGTGACTAACTAATGTAATTGACTAAAGAGTATAAAATGTCAAACTGAAATGTTTTGTGTGACCAAGCTTAAGTGGCAAAGACGGTTAATATTTCTTCCTTGCTGTGTCACAATAAACCTCTAGAAAGCACATTTTAAGGCATGTCCAGTTAGTTGGCAACCATGAAAATAAGAACCTAAGATATAAGCAGGTACTAGAGAGAGTCAAGCTCTTCTGTGATTTTATTTATTCATCTTTGCAAAATCTACATCTTCAAATAAATAGTTCAAGTTCATTGACTGTGACCAGTGACTTCAATACAGAATGATGTTCAGAAAATGTCAGAACATTTAATCTTTAATTATTAAATTTAATAAGTTTAGTGACTTATTTGGAAAGCAGGACAAAATTTTTGTCCTAAATCTCATAAGGGTGAGAAATTTAGGACCTATCAATAGTTTATTTTGCTATTGCACTTATGTTACTATACCTTAGTAATCATTAATGCTCATCTCCCAAAACAGTTCATTTCGAGGTGTATGACTGTAATCCAGTAACCACAATACTGTTTTCTGCTGAATAAACAATGGCAAGTATATATACACAAATATATGACCATGTATATATATATATGCTCTGCTATGAAAGGAAAGTAAACTTCTCCATTAATTACAAACAGAAAACATGTTTGTTGCTATATCATGTTGCTGAACATTTGCAGCCTGGCCAGGTGTAATCTAATGGCTGTTTGAAAAGAAAACAGAATAAATTAATTTTATTCTGTCACTTCTTTGCTTTACATCAAAAGTTTAAAACCTCAGGGTCAAAGACTGTCTCTGTGGGATATATTTATGCTGTTGCTTTCTTAGACTTTTTATCACTGAGAATAAAGAAGATTCCAAGAAACAGAAAAATATAGAAGAAATACATGGAAATGTAAAAGCAGATTATTTATTGGTAACTTAGCAGTAGAAAAGTTCTATGTACAGCAAATTTTGAGAAGAAGAAAACCTACAAGAGAAGGAATACTTAGGTATAAGCAGAGCTCAAAAGCTACAGCAGTGTTGAAAGCTGATTGAAACAATGCAAAGTACCATCCTGGAGGTTGATCCTGTGTGTTTGTTTGCATTGTAAGTACTCCCAGCAAAGTCATTGAAACTACTTGGAGTGCTTGAAGAATGTGCATAAATCTTTACAATAGCAGGGCTCAAAAATCAATATGGTATGTACCTAATCATTTTATATTAAGAAAATACTGGCGTAAAAATATAAAGCACCTCATCTGTCAAAATCTGAGGCATCTATTCTCTTGATTAAAAATGACTACTTATAGGGCATGACTCCCCAGTAGAAGAAAGCCACTTCCTTGATCACTAAGTAGCTGACAGAGGACAGATTTTAAAGCTTCTTTTGCTATTTTTTGTTTTAGTTAGTTTCCTCTACTATTTTGGAAAGTAGAAGAAAACAACATGTCTTTCTTCTTTGTGAAAATAGTGACAGCTTCAACATTTTGCAGAAACTGAAGGGATAGAGCAATGCTTTACTTTGGCTATGACAAGCTCAGCAACCTGTTCATTTTCTGAGGAAAGAAAATATGAAGAAATGTCAGAAAACTTGCTAATGATAATGATTGAATATATCTGTCTGTCGTTTAAAAAGGAACTTTAAGCATCATTTAGAAAAACATCCTGGTTTGATTTTATTTTTATTTCTGTTTAAATCAGCAAGGATGAGATTATATTTGAATTTTAAACCCATTTACGGTAATGGCCTAAACTTGCCACAGTTTGTTGCAGTTGTTTAAGTACATAAAACTCTGACTATGCTGAATGATGAATGATCTTCAGGGGTGTGTGGGTGGGGTTATATATCTCTAGGGATCAAACACCTCTAATTATTGAGTTCAAGCTCTGAAATGCTGTGTATTTCTACAAGAAAATTACAGTAAAGTATAAGCATTTCTACAGTTGAGCATGAAACCACCTCTCTGTATCAAGGTCAAGTCTTATATCTAATCAGATATTAACATATTCATTCAGATGGTCTTGAAATCCGTTGTCCCTCAGGGACTGCAGGATAGGCTTAGTGACCCTTAATTATTGTCACAAAGAAAGAAAGTCATTAATGAGATAGTGCCCTTTGGCTCACATACACAGAGCAAAACCGAAAAAAACCCCAAACCAACAACAAAACAGCAACAACAAAAAAAAATACCAAACAAAAAATGCCTCCAAGCCTCTCCAAATGCAATGAATTTGAACCCAACATTTACATCATTTGGGAGTATATATATCAGTCTAACAAGGCAGTTGATCTGTTTTGTTCTGATTTTGGTTTTCTGAAAGTCAAGGAAATGGTGTGATTTAAGGCAGCAGGGAAAAAGACACATTGTGGGGAGCCCAGAGAAATGCTGGGAAGTATGACAAGAGAAATACTGGCGCCATAAATTTCCGCTGCATTCTAACAGAAATTGAGAGGCCGTTGGGTAGCCTGTGGACTAATGATGAACAGAAGAATTTGTAGTGTTAAATATTGGGAATAAGGGAAAAGGGGATGAAAAATACAACACTCATGGTACTGTCGCTATAAAATAGGCTAAGTGTCCATGTTTGGGGCTTACACAGATTGCTCCTGTTTAAAAGTGCTAACAAGGTTTGCACTAGCAACCAGAATACACTGTAGTCTGTCCACAAGTGGCAATTTGCCAGATTTGCAGAGTGTTCTGCATTGTCAGGTGACGAAAAGACAGAATTCAGTTTGGATTGATATACAAATTAACTCTGTTATTGTCTAATTTCAAGTGGTAGGAGTGTTGTTAAATCTAATATGCTGAGGAGGCAATTATGACATACTAACGAACGTGTATTTTATACCTTACACATATATATTTATATATATTTGTATACATATGCACACACATGTGAGGACACTTGTGTGTGCATATATATGTATGTACAAAAAGAATAGAGTGGGCATAATTTAGAAGCTTAATGTGTACCATCACGCTGAAATACAATGTTAAAACAAGACGTACAGTTCAGTTCATCAGCCAAAGCTTCCTAAACTGAATGAGAGAGAAGCAGGCATCCCTGAAAACCTATCAAGACAGATCAAATCTCCCCAAGTTGGACACCTCCTTCTCTAAGTTGACTAGTGATTGTGGATAGAAGGTCAACTAAGTTACTGTAAAGACTGTAACTGGATTTAAGGCCAGCCTGGAAGTGGGTTCCGTTCTGGTTTTACTGTGTGTGTCATTGCTCTTAATCTTTGTAATAGCTGTTGAATGCTTCCGATTCACATCCCAAATTTAGGTTATCTACAGAGATCGTGGCTTTATCCCATTTAAGTGTCCAAACTCCCATTAAAGTAAATCAAGGTCAAGGGTTCAATTCAGATTGTCCACATACAGGTATCGAGTGCTCTCTGAGGATATGACACACTGAAGAATATGACACTGACTGGAAGGTAACCTATACCTTTCTGTAAGTGAACCTGAACCCCAAGTAGGACAATCATAAGTCAACCCAAACTGCACTTAAAGCTTGCCTTAAGCAGTTTTAATTTCTCTTTCTTCTAAGCGATTGTTTCTCATAGGACACCATGCTGCCTGTGGCCATTTGTCGTGGTTTAACACCAGCCAGGTAACAAAGCACCACGAAGCTGCTCACTCAATCCTCCCCCCCGCCCCGCCCCTCGGCCCCGGTGGGATGAGGAGGACAAAATATAAACTGAGTCCTTCCCAGGCGCCGCGGTTCTTCACGAATTGGTCCGGCGCGGGTCCCTCCCACAGGGTGCAGCCCTTCAGGCACAGGCTGCCGCAGCGCGGGCTTCCCCACGGAGTCCCGGCCATCTTGGGGGGCACCCACCCG